>JAPDSC010141396.1:1106417-1177945 GCA_026290005.1 Latrodectus geometricus
TATATTTGTGTGTTTCAGAATCTATTAGAATTAGGTGTAGTTGAAAATGGGAAGAGATAAAAAGATGTAATACAATTTTATTATATACAATATAACAAAATTTGTGATTTTAAATAACTTTTAAAGTTAAAGTCTTTTAAAATTAAAGTATGCTATATGAATGAATAGAGAGGTTTTGAATAAGAAGGCAAAAATTTGCTTAATAAAAAATTTTATAAAAAAAAATAAAATCTATTTTATTTACTTCATTTCCTTCACTTAAAATACTACCAGATGATTTTCTTAAAACTTGCCATATTATTTGAATAGATATCAGCAAAAGATAGGAGATATATTTTATTATGATAACAAAACAATCATAAATTTTGCATAAGTATTTTTTTTCATTTATTTTACATTAAAGAATATAGCATTCATTCCACATTGTAAATTTCGAAACTTATTAACTAAATACAAAAATGAAAATAAATATATTAAACGTTTATTTTTGTGTTTAATAAAAATTTAATTTGTGTACTTGTTTGAAATTTTTATGTTTAGTCAAAATTTTATATTTAAAATATTCGGGATTATCTCAAGTTTTCATTCACGCTTTGCAAACTGAAAATTTTATCTGTTGAGTAAATTTTTTTATCAGTTATTATTTTTTCAAAACTTTAAAATATTCTGCTCTATATAATGCTTATTAGGTCTATATTTTTATCCAACATAGTAAATTATCATTTTGCTTTGTAAAGCAACAAATTTTCAAAATCATGTATTGTATTTCTTTAGAAATCAAAACTATTAAAGTTTTCATAAAAGATTTTATTTTTGGAAAAATGCAAAGAGTCTCCTTTTATCAATGTTTTCATTATAATCACAATTCATTATGAATCACTGTATATTTTTCAATGAATCTCTATACTTAATGCTAATTATTTCCATTATAAATCATGAATATCATCTTTCAATGAACAGTTTTTTTGAGAACCTAATATTTTATTCACACATAATTATTGTATATTTAAAGGGGGTGATATTAAAGTGATTAAATACTTATCAAACGAAAAGAATTTTTAAATCGAAAAAAGCAACTTTTCATTTTCTCTTTTTCCCCAAGTTCATATTTTCCTTCATTATTTTAGTATTCATACATATAAACATGAAAATAGTGCTTGTGAAGTATAAGTTTAGCATGAACATAAAATTGAGACACAAACAATCTATTTTTAAATACATTCAAATTATTTTATTTATACTTATTTTTAAACTATTATTAGTAAATATAACTGTTAATGATATGAGAATGCAATTTTATTGAAAAAAAATTGCAGGAATTTTAGTAAAAATTAATTCATTACTGTTTTGTTTTAATTTTAAAAATAATTTATTTGTCTTTCTAATTAAATATGTTTGAAAGCAGAAAATAACTTTATTTTTCAGTTCCTACTTGTTCTCAATTTATGATTTGATTCCCTTCCTTTTTCAATTATTTTCATTTCTAAAACGAAATTAATTCGTTAAACTAAAAGAAATATTTTTACTTTCATTTTTACAGAATTTAATTTAGTTCACATTTGATTAGTGGTTTATCTCTGAATTTGTAAAATTAAAAGTAGATGGGGGAAAAAAAAGAGATTGGTATCAAATAGTAATTATTTATACTTTATACATTCAATCAGTAGACTTCTACTCGGTTACCCAAGAAATGAAAATTACCAATCAAATATTGATAGAATACTCAAGCTGATATCCACTTTATTTTACCCATTGTTTGAAAATGTGAAAAAGTTTAAGTAGTTTTCAAAATTATCTTGATAATTTATTTTTATTGAAATGTTTATTTATATTAAACTTTCAGTTATCTAAAATACTAATAAATATATATTTAATGGAATTTTAGTAACATTTTTAACACATTTACAACTGAAATCATTATATAAATAGTTTTCATGTAAATTTTGTGGTAGGCTGATAATGGTTTCATTTCATATTATATAAAAATATAATATTTTGATCAGATTATTAATAATAATAATCTCATTTCAATATCAAATTTTTTACACACTAAAATGGTTTCTCTCTGATAACATTACAAAATATAATACTAGAAGAAAGAAGTGAAATATACAGAAATATCTTATGAATCGCTAATTCATTTGATATCTTAATTATTATTTTAAGTTTCATGTGTTATGTAATTCTTATAAAAATGCCCTAAATATTTTAGGAAGAGTAATTGATAATTAATTTTTTCTAATTCATTTAAAAATATTTTCAAGTATTAAACCAGAAGATAATTATCTATCAATGAAATATATATATATATATATATATATATATATATATATATATATATATATATATTTTAAGGATAAAGTGTGAAAATGTTTGACTTTCAGTTAGTAAAATCATATTACTTTTTAATTTTAAGCAAATATTCAGACAATTTTATTGATTCATCTTTGCTCTTCGACATTATTAATAGGGTATATATGTGGTTCTTACATTAGTGTTTAGCCCTCATTTATTTTTTAAAAAAAAACTAATTATAAAAACCAATAACATATCTATTTATAAAGAATATATATTTTTCTTTAGCTTGGCTAATTCAATGAATAGACTAAAACTAATATTTTGATTATATCTTAAAATGATGAATTATATATTCAACGATATTTCAAAATATATACAATTTAAATGATCATTTTCCAAATTATATCAATTGTATATACTCTGAAATTATGCATAAGTTAAATAGTTGACGAGTCAAATAATTATTTAAGCTGAATAATTACGTTTCAATTTAAAAATAAAGCAATTAAAAATAAACTATGAAATTAATGCTTCTTAAAAATTATAGAACATAATATTTGTATTATATGGAGTTCATCTATTTGTATTATTTACCTTAATTTTTCGATATGTCAATCATTTTGTCAAAAAAATTAGTTTTTTTTAATCTGCAATCATCATTTTATACAAAATTATTTTGATGATTATTTTGAAGTTTTTGTAATACTCATAATTTAAAGAGAAATGAGTACTATGATTTGCAACTCGAATATCTTAGAATTAGATTTTCACATTCATTCAAATTGTTGTTATCTGATAAGTTAATTTATCATTAGCTTTTCACTTATTATAACTTGAGTTATAATAATAAAGACAGTAATTACTAAGCGTGTTATTATTTTGACAATGTTCGGTTAAAGAAGATTATGTAACAAAATTACCATCATAATGTGCATATTTTTTGTGATTAAATTCAAAAGAACTAGTTTTAAATTTCTGCTACTTGTTGCTTGTATGGGACAAATTGCCTACGATTTGTGGAACACGGTTATTATAAAGATTCATGAAGAGCGGAGAAATCTTTTCTCAAAGTAGCTCAACGAACACTCGAAAGAGCGCATAAAAGTCCGGAAAAACGCTTAAACCTCGACCCCAGGGCAGCCATTACTGTCTTTATTTGAAAGGGAAGCATTCAATAAAGAACGTGTGTAGTGTAGAGCAACTATTCTGATGAACAACCTTTGAGAAACGACAACGCGCCGTCTGGCGGCAAAACACCACCGAAGGCTGTAGAGTAAATGCTCATTCCCATAAATCAAAAAAGGATTCTGCCCATAAATTAACGCTGCGGTTTACGCGAATTTATCTTTTGTTGTACCATCACGTTGAGTCTAACCGCAGTTATTAATATTTCTTCTCCAGTTTTTTTCTCTTCTCAGAACACTGAGGAATAATTTTAAATCAAATGTAAAATTAATACATTCTGTGTTAACATATTTTATTACTTGTAAATTAGGAACCACACATGCTCTATACAATGGCTTATTTTTCATTCTAACATCATTCTTATCATTAACGTATATGTAAGTCCTTTGCTAAATGACATAATTAATTATTAAAGTTATTAATTCCTCTAAAAAATACACAAAAATTTAAGGATTCAAGAGAGAGAGAGCCTTTTTTTAAAATACAGAACTGTTAACCCTAGAATAATCAAATCTTGTTGATTATCAATATTCATATAATTTTCTATACATTTTTTGACACTTCAATCATAATTAAAATGAAAGCTATTTTCTTTCAAAATGTCTAATTGGTAAAAAATATTGTAGAATAAAAACATTTTTTATGAATTATATTCTGTTGTTTGTTCGTATAATTTAATATGTAAAAAGTAATGGACTTACATATATTTATAGACAAATTATTGTAATATTTTTGACTCTTCCTATAATTTCATTCGTTTTTCAAAATTGAAGATACTTTATTTTAAATTAATTTGTTTTCAAAACAAAAGTGTATTTCGCTTTATATTTATTTAATTAATTTTAGTCAATTCAGTGATACAAAATATATGCATGTATCATAAATTAATATCATAAATAATGTGAATGAATAATTTTATTTCAAATATCTCGTTTCTATATCAATAACAATGTATTTTTTCTGGTTAACAATTAGAAAGAGCAAATATAAGTTTTCTAGTATAAAATCTTTATTTGAAACAAAAATAAATCATAATTATACAGAAAATGTTATTATTTATAACAGTTTATAAAAATATTATCAATATATAAATATTTATATTTATATCTATATAAACTGATAAAGAAATGATTTAACTAGTATTTATGACAAAGTCTATAGATATTACATAAATTATATTAATTAGTAATATTTTAATAAGTGTACTAGGAATAATTTTGTTACTACACTGCAATTACAAATATCAGTAATAAATGAAATGGTAAAAATTTTCAAAATAATTTGGTTATATATATATGATGTTATGCGTAAATTCTTATATTATATATGGATTGAACATATATAATAAAACTAGAGTTGTAATCCGTAAAAAACTATTATCCAATCAAATTTAAAAATATTGATACATTATTTGAAAGCAAAACTACACTGTAATATTTTTTACATCACATTTGAGTAAGTCTTAGATAAGAAAATTAGTATCATAAATGAAGCGTTTTGATTGGTTACTTGGATGTATGAAGAAGCAATGATCATAGTCATAATAATAATAACCAATGACAGAAAGAGCACGAGAATATTAAATTTATCTCCTCCTTCTTAAAGTTTCCTACCTCTTGTCGTTAACAAGAGCGAAAGATAGAAGCAAATAAGTTTTAATAATAATTTCAAAATATAAAATAAATTTATTTAATTTACTAAAATAATTTTAAAAAAGGTATTTTGAGATAAATGAAATCTATCGTATTTTAAAAGAATATTTGCTTATGAATTGTTCCCTTAAACGGGTTTATACCTTATATGTTGTCAATCTCAAAGTAATTTATTGTGCAGTTATAAAATTAATAAGAAATAAAATATGAATGCATAAAGTAGGAAACAATGACCATTTTTAATTTACGTCAAAATAGTTGTTAAAGCATTATTGTATTTAAATTTGTTTTATTAAATCAAATCTAATTTTTCTTACAACTAGAGTAAAATAAGAAATTTCAGAAACTGTGGTTCATAATATATTTTATTCAAACTATTATTTTTAATTATGAAGAAAAAATAATAAAATAAAATAAAACCTATACAAAATAAATAAAACAAGAATAAAATGAATTATTGATTGAGAAAGAATAATATTTCATATTTCCAGCAAATTACTTTCCAGTTAGTTGGAATTTTATTAGTAGTTGGAATAAGTAGTTTAATCAATAGTTAGAATTTTATTAGAAATTAAGCTGGAGCTAAAAATAAAATCAAAGTAATGTTAAAAAATATCAGTTATTAAATAAGTTCAAACCTAGTTTTATAATTATTTGTATATTGCTTTCAATGCTTGAATATGAATACTTGAAATATTTATACATTTGTCTATCTATTATTATATATAGTTATATATAAAGTATACACATGCAAAAACGGAGCTTATTTTTAACTTTTTGTCATGCTGGGTCAAATAATTTTAATGGAAACAAAATATCCTAAAGTTCATTACAGAATTTTTTTAATGTGACAAATATTTTTGTACACACAATTTATTTAAAATATTTTTAATTTACTATTGAGCTTATACTATATTCCTAGAAATCTTAATACTTTTTAGTAAACTTTGATACTCTTTTTTAAATAAAAGTAACGAAACAAATTATTTAATTATTTTCATATAATAAATTGAAAATTCGAATCTCTTATCTCATTTTCAAAATCTTTCAAAATATATTAAAAAAAATATCATTAAATGCAGAAAAAACTCATTTATACAGCTTTAGTTTTCAAACATATATTTAACATCAAAAAGAAAAATTAAAATCATTTGAAATATCCCTATAGAGTTTACTATACAATATGCTGAAAATGTATATTATAAGTTGATAAACGGTATGCATTACAAAGAGAAAATAAACATGGTAGGTATAGAAAAATATATATATATATATATATATTAGCTGATGAATACGATATACGTATTTGCTTTAAGTTGTGGTTAACTTTGTTGATACGTTCTTCGCATTTGAAGAGATGACAGATCACAGTAAGTTTATATATAAATCATCACATACAAACAAGTTGCCTAGTATGCATGTTATCAAAACTGTTGTCTTTTCTTATAACAAAAAATAGAAATCGAATTGATAAATGTAATGATTTATATTTATACATTGTTTTAAGATTTGATACAGACTTCATCGATAAAAGCAAATCGTCACAGACTTCTTAATAAATGCATTTATTATGAACTCTGGAAAAGTGCGCAAACAAATTCGTACATGACACATCGAAACTAAAAATATTTCACCAAATTAAGACCATGTAATACAGTAAGTATTGAGAGCAGAACAAACTCTTCAATTGCTAAAGAGATTTATTTCTGGCAGCCACACTGTATCAGAGACGTAGAAATATTTCTTAACGAAAAGTCAGCCATTCTGGAGCGGTATCTTTTCTAGTTTTCCAAGCCTTTGAATAATGTCCATGAAAGATGGTTCCAAAAGAGCAATCGAACTGGATTCTTATCTGTTGGTGGCAAAGACAAATCTGGTGACAGATAATACATAAAGGTGTGGAGATAAACTTCTCGAAAACAAAGGGTATTTCTGTTGTTGGGTAGCTGAAAAAGAAGGTGAGAAAGCATGCATTTCATTCAATCTATATACAATAATATACTACTTCGAGTTTTCTTCTTTCTCGTTTAATGCTATAGAAATTATTAATAACAGTTAAAAGATGTTATAATCTTGTTTAAGTAACATCAGTGATAAGGATAAAAATAATTAAAGATAAGATAAAAATGAAGAAGATAATTTATTTGATAGAAATAATTTTTGATAAACATTTCATTTGATGATAAATCGTTTTAAATAAAAGCTGTTAAAATTTATATGAAATATCAAATCTATCTGTTAAACTTACGTGAATTAATTCATATAAAATTCTTCCACGTTGCACTGGTGAAGCCTGAACTTCCCACTAATAAATATAAGGGTAAAAATATTTATATTTTTACTTTGTTTCTGTATATCTGCTAAAAAGTAAGTCTTGAGTATTTCAGTTCCTTTTCTGAAAAAAAAAAAAATGAATTGAGTTTATCATTTATGAAGTATAAAGAAGTTCTTTATAAGGTTTTTGCGATTGATAACTATAATAATAATCGATTTCCGGTTTGAGTTGATAAAAAATTAAGCTAAATAATAAAACAATTTTTTTCTTTACAATATCATAAACTATACGAGTTATTTCTCTGTGTTGTTAATCTGTTGTGAAAATTTTATGTGTCTTTTTTCTTATTCTTGTTCACAATTGCATATTTTATAATACTGTTTCATTATCAATTGCATTATCAATCATATTATCAATTGCATATTATGTTAAATGAAAAAGAAATCTTTAAATAAAGCAACGCATAATCTTGAAAATCTGTAATGTTGATAAATGTATTTCTATAGAAATAGGAAACATAAGTTCTTATGCGGATGTCTGGTTGATTGAATGAAATTTCTTCCATGCAAGAAGAAAAATAAATCTTGATTACATGTTCAATCAACTTATAACTGCTAAATATTAGAAAAAAATTTTTTTTTTGCTAAAAAATTGAGATTTGGAATTATTTTTCTTATTGCGCATTTTTTATTCATGGAAAGTTAATTCGATCAGAAACTATTTAGTACTCCGAAAATTACAAATTTTCATACCTAAGGCTAGAATCAAATCCATAAACTGTAAAACTAAAAACTACCGGGAATAAATAAATTTGTAACCATTCCAGTTTAAAGAGAAACTTGAATGTATAAGATAATTCTAATGATACATATTTTAGAGCATATTTCAAAATTTCATTAATAATTACATTATATTAAAAAAATTAATTCAAGACTGCCTATCATAAGTAAAATATAATTTAAAGACATATTTTTTGATAAAAAAAAAATATTGCATTTTATCTTACATATTTAATATGATTCATAAATTCTTCATTGATTTGAAAGGAATAAATCAAAAGTAGGTGGTATCAGAGAAAAACGAATTTACAAATCAATGTCAGCCATAGACGATAATATTGAGGGTTTCAGGATTATTTTCATACATCTTCATTTTCATTATCAACTTATTTACTTTATAAAGTAAGGCAATTTTATCACATTTGGCTATTCATTTCTCTGAAATCATAAAAATCAAAAGAGTTACTAAGTTACTGAGGGAAATTAAAACAAACACACACATGAAATTATTTCCTCTTCACTTCATCTAGCCTGCCTGCATGATGTCCCTGTTCATGAAAATGCTTTTGATATGCCTCAAAAGAAAAGTCACTATTTACTTATTGGGTCTCAGATACGAGAAATATATGATGTACAGTAAAAATATATTTCCACACAATAATAAATTAAAACAATCTGAAAAATATATATACGATATTTCTCCAATCGTATTTTTTTATATTGTTTTAAATCAATAAAAAAATTTTTTTTCATATAAGTCAAATGAAAATTGTGTTTACATTTAATATCAATATTTTATGATATTTTTATAGAAAAACTGCATGAAAAACATTTTTGAAATGAGAATTTATTAAGAATTTCAAACATTTTCTTTTGCATTAAAATGTTAATATCATTAATCTTAATAATGTATAAACTGTATGAACTTTTAGCAAAGATTCATATTTTTCAGATAAAAGTAAAATATTGTAAAATATTTTTATTAGTAACTTAAAGATTTAATTTTATTAAAAATAAATATTAATTAATAATATTAATAATAAATGTTAAATAATTTAATAATTATTTAATAAGTTAAGATTAAATTTTAAATAGCTTAGTAAGCTTTTATAAATACTGTAGTTTGTTCTAATTAAGCATAAAGGTGTCTACGTTATCGAGTTTCTGTTTTTCCTTTTAGTCATTAAGAATTTCAGCATTCAATCAAATAGCAATTTATAATTAAAATTGGGAAAAAATTAATTTCTAGCTTTTTCGTAAGATATTTGTGATTTAATCTATTAAAACGTATAAAATTACAATACGTTTACGTATATATACAAAAGTATATATATAGATACGGGTGTGTGTGAGTGAAACATTTTCAAAAATGCAATATTATATCATTAAGGATGATTTTTGAATATATATAAATATATCAAAGATTGTTTAATATTCGGAACAAATATAAATACAATAAAGCAATTAGACAAGACCATTTAAGTATATGAAAATGATAGAACATATAATCAGTAGACAAATCGAAATTTACAAAATGAAATTTAAAATCTGAGTTATAAAATTTATGCGAATATTAATAGCATTAGAGGATTGTCCAAGGTTTTTAATTTTACAAATTGTGCATTCAATCATATAAATAAAATCAATCATACAATTAATTTGTTTTTGCATACATTTTTTATGAAAAATCTTTTATTATTCCGATGATTATTGCTTCATTGATGACTTCATAATTATTAATTTTTTAGAATATGATAAATTTCATAAAGACACTTATCCATTAGAATTAAAATTAATTAAAACAAATAATGATAATTTAAAATTGAATTTTTAGATATTTTTATTATAGAAGAAGAAAATTATATATATACTTATATTTACGACAAAACTATTGATATCAATTTTAAAGTAAATAAAATAATTTTTTTGAACTCTAATATTTATACTAAAATTTAAATAAATGTTATTTTTAATCGTTAAACACAGAATTTATATTGTTTTGTTTGTAATAATTTAAACAACATCAAAAAATAAATAAACAGACTAAAAATAAATATTTGATAATATTATTTCAATTAATTTTATTAAATACTATATTTGGCAAGTAGACATTGCTTATAAGAGTAAAATAAGAAATCGTTATATAGAAACTGCAGAAGCATCACATGCCTTGAAAGTCTTATAAGAAGTTTGAAGTTTCAATAATGCTTACACATAGTTTTTCAATTTATGTATTTTTTTACTTCTGCATTTATTTGCAATTTTGCAGGTTTGAAATTTTGTATTTTGTCAACTATGAATTTGTTTTTTATTCTTCTCTTTACGCTCTGCATTTATTTCTAATATAATAGATTTAAAACTTTATATTTTTAGCAATTATAAATTTGACATTTTTCTTTAATTCTATTTCTTGTGTTATTAACTTAAATTTAAAACTTTTTAAGTATGATTTCGGGCTGTAATGTCTTGATTTAGACATCAGTCTTCAACTATTGCAGAGAAACCATATTTCGTACCAATATGGTCAACACCCCAGATGAAGCTGGCCATTAATTTTATATTTTATTTATTTGATTTATTAATTACAAATTCCTTTAATTTGATTAATTTTAATTTTTTTCGATTTTTCCTTTTATTCTGCATGATTATTTAAATGACTAAAATTTATTACGAATTGTAAATTTCACTTTGTCTAATGGTTATATGTTCAATCATTTTGCTATATTTAAATGGTCTTGTCTAATTCCTTCAGCCTCCCTCCACAAAAATATCCAAAAAATAATTTGTGAAGCTAATTTTAAGAATCTATTTTTCAATATACATAAGAAAAGCAAAGGCTGAAAATGTTCTGAACCCAACGAAGAAATACGATTTTGTGCGTTCGTCAGAAAGGTATCACTTTAAAAACAGTGCCACATTTGAAATGCCTGTTTTTGATTGATTGCTCTAGGCAAAAGCTTTCCTTTAATTTTTTCTCCATTTTCTTCTTTCTCCCTTCTCACATCTCATCCACAGACAACGTCAATAGCAATTCGATATCGATATTTTCTTCAGCGGGCATGCACCATCGATTATCAATCGAAAATCGCTCAACAATTCTAATTTCGTTTTGCAAACAGCGGCCGGCGAATATAATAATACTAATAATGAAATAATTCCCGTCTAAGGCCTGGGGAAAGGGAAAGAGGAAAAAAAAAAATAAAAAAAAAAAAAAAGAAGAAATACATGAGCTTCGATGAGTGTGTGACAGCCATTCATTTTCGCGTCACGTGTTTCACTTCTAACGAAGCTATCAGACGGACGAGATAGGGAAAAAGGGAAAAAGCCAATACAGGACCATTGATAGCCCTTTTAACGAGCCGAAAGGCCAACTTTATGATCTGAAGGATTGAGGAGTTTGTATGAGTATGGAATTAAAAGATTGGAGGGTCCATGCTCTTCCACAAATGGGAGGATCATAATCTTTCTCGGATTGAGGAAAAAAAAGAGGAAGAAAAGATGTTGAAGATCACTCTGCAGCCGCGAAATGATGAGTCGATTAGATTGCATTCTTGATTCCACAATAACTTTCAGAAAGAATTCTGTTTTCTAGGGCTCTTCATTTACTCCATAACTAGACCTTTCAATCTTTTCTTCTTCGTGAATTTAATACGTGTTAATCTATTAAAATATTGATGAAACAAAATAACTTTTAATTTGAGAAAGCTATTGATAATTTTTACACTGTTTAACAGAAAGAAATTATAATTTATGAAAGATAATTTAGTTTGCAAAGTATGCTTTCATCAATTAAAAATATTCGTATGCTCTAAGCTAATCATAGGTATATAAAGATAGAAAACGTTTGTCAAAAAACCATGATGATATATGTGAAATATTCATCATTTGAATTAATAAATTAATGGCATATAAAAGTAATTTTGCTAAATTAAATTTTTTGTATAGCAGCATAGTGAAAAAATTGGATAAAATTTGTTGCGATACAATTTTATGGTATAAATTTCAAGATGAATAATAATATAACAATAATCATATATAAAGAATTAATGAATTGTTACTTACTCCTTTATTTTTTTTTCTTAAGTATCTCATTAATATCCCTTCAAATACTCATATTAAAAATTCTGAACTTGTAAAAGGAAAAAAATATAGTCAGAAATGTATTAATATTCAATTACTTAAATAAAAGTTTTGTATATTTTAATAAAAACGTTGAAAGCTATTCTATAGAGATATTTAAAGAAATGTAACAAAATATAGTAGATTTTAGAAATATAATAATAATAAAAATGCAAAGACACGTGGAATTATATAAATAAAGAAAATAAATACATAATTGTTATTAATTCATCTTCTTTAGTAACCTGTAATTAGTTGCCAACAAAATTTGTAATTACTGTCAAAGATTTTGAATTTTGCATCAAGCATAAAATTTCTGAAATGTAAGTTTGGAATAACACCACAATAAAATTTAATTCTTAATTTCTATATTAGAAATCTGATGCAAGTAATCCTTTTCACAAATAATTACAATTACAGTTAGAACCTATAAGTAAACAGCTATTGCCGACATCCATTAAAAAATAATTATTAGCACAAAATATTCTTACTTTCATTTTAATAAAAATTATTCAAGTGATATTTTGATTTGAAAACAACAGCTATTACTGCAGATGATAAATGTTTGAATTTAAATTTGAATGTTTATCTTCTGCAAATAATATTGTGAAATTTAAATTTGAATTAAAGAAAATAGATTTTTGAGGATCACTTGAAAACAAATAAGAAACAAAAAATTATAATCAAGTGAGTAGTTTTTAGTTAATTATTTATCTTCAGTTTATTTTATTTTATTCAAATTTCCAGCATTTTATTAAGTAATAATATTTTTGAAATTATCCTCTCTTATTTTATTTCTTACAAATTCATTTTATATTGATTTATTAAGTTTTAAAAGTAATGCAAAAAATAAATTTAAATTAAATATTAAGTTTTAAGCATTAAACTTATTTGCAATAAAATTATTTAATTATCAAAGATAAGATGAAACTTTCATTGTTCAATGAGTAAGTTTTGCATTCTTTAAAAAATATAGATTTAAAAAAGAGTTTAGTTTTCAATACTTAAAATAAGAAGTTAACAACTTTGTTAAACAACCAGGAACGTGGCAGTATTCATGCTTTGTTTTCGGGCACACTTGTAAGTGTATTTATTTGGATGTTTCCCAAGTTCACTGTTTGTAGACATGTGAAAATAAATTCCTTGTTTATATAAGATTCTTTTGGAGGGCAAATGCAATGATTGTTTCAAAGCCATACTCAACTTCTGCTTCTAAGTTGGGAATTATGTGGTATTAAAGATTTTTCAAGATTATATAAAATTGTAAATGTATGAGAATGTATTTTTATGCGCATATAATGACTCTTGTAAGATATATATTGATAAAAAAAATCGACTGAAATTTCAGTTTCAGATAAAGAGAAAATGTCCTTAAAATTTTTAAAATGAACCATGGCATAAATCACTGGATTTATTGATTTATTCATATTAATTCCTACTTAGAGTGCTTGGTATACAAGAAAACAACAAGCATTCTTTTCAAATACAAGTGAAAAGTTTCGATACTCAACTGCTAAACGAAACAGCATCTGCACTTGGCAAAACACTGATTTGTCTTAAACTCTGCCAAGATTTCAAATGTTAGTTGAATAGCATAAATATTGAATCAAAACGTCTTTCAGCCCTTTCTCCTTCCTCAAGTTTGCCGTTCGCTATTTTTTGATTCTTCCAGAAATGGCACGATACAATAAATGACATTTTCCAGTGCATGCGAAGGCGAAAATGATATTTTAATCTCGAGTCTCTTTCAAGAAAAAGACACACACATAACAACGCTTTCTATGCGTGATATTTTGGTGCTGCCTCCTTCCCATCCCCCCTCGAAGCTGCTCGAACTCCTACCCATTTTTCGTAGATCGGCGGTAAAACGCTATCAAAAAGTAGTCAGGACTTTCGCTCTGATAGCGCCCTCTGGCGGCCGTTGGCTGTCGCATGGATATTCGTGCCAAGAATTCATCAGTCGACTCGCCGGTTTTCGTGAAAATAAAAATAAAACTTGTTAATTCGGCAGAGCCATGCACCAGAGTCGTTTTGAAGTCTGTAGCACTCGCAGCGGGCCTTTTATAAAATGCTAGTTTAATGAACTCCTGATGCTTAAAAATCCCACCAGAGGTGTTACATTTTGAATTGGTAATGATACCTCGATGTCTCACTTCATCATGGAGGAGCTACCATCTCTCACGAGCTTGTAAATAAATCATTAAAGTCAACTTTAAACTAGTAGAACCCATAATGATAAGAACATGTAAAATTTATGTTAGAATGAGAGAGTTATTCTTTAATCTTAAAGGGCATCCCTTGCTTCCTTTATAGAAATGACTGGAATAAAACACCATTCATTATGCAGCGAATTTTCTTGCACGTTTAAAAATTCAAACAAAAAAGTATTAAAATTATTGGGATGATAATGAAGAAATAATTCTAAACGAAATAGTAAAATTTTTTAAATTTAAATGAAATCATAATTTGTTAGAATTTTTTAGTATCGACATTTTTGTGGGCTATATATAAGCGTAAAATATAATTGCAAATTTCACATTAATTACATTTTATAAAAGTATTTTTATGAAGCTAAATTAAATGTTCTCTCTCATATGTAAATGTTGCATCCAAGTGTTATTTTCTGAAATTTTTCGTAGTACGAAGATGAATAAGAAAAGATTGTTACATTCGATAATCTTTTTATGACAATTCTGTTAAGATATGCAACTATTTAAAATATTGATACGCTTTTTCTTACTTTTCAAATATTTAAACTTCATTTCCAAAGAACCAAAGTTTAATTAAAATGAAATAAATTAAACGAATATGAGAATTCTAAAATATTTCTCTTTAGCAACTTAATCAGCATTGTGTTTAAGCAAATCCGAATTTTTTAACATTATTATTTAATTAATAAAGAAGTTTTTCTTCCGATTTTATCCATGATTGAAATTTAATTTTTCAAACATGGAAAATCATTAAAAATATTAAATATTTGAAATCACCAAAAACTCGATTTTTATAAAAAGAATATATTATTTTTCAAACAAGATATATATATTCGTGTATGTATATATATTTATATATATTTATAATGTGTGTGTTAATAAATTAATTTTTTAGATAAAACAATTAATAACAATTTTATTTAGGGTACATTTATATTTACAGATAAAATTTCTTACAGAATTTAATGCATGGATTTTAAAATGTTCCTTATATACTTTTAAAATTAATAATAACAATGCAATCAAACTTCTATATATAAAAGTTGTTGTATTTTGTTTTAATAATTTTAATATAAAATTATTTAGTTTCCTTGGCGAGATGAAAGCTTATGTAGTTAAGCAATACAAATATGAGTAATTAAAATTCAGATGTGTTCTTAATCTGGATTCAATTAATTTTTACTTATCATTAAAAAATCTACCAAACGAAAAATTTGAAATATTATCGGTGTTGATAAGAACGAGTGGTGTTCAAGTGATCACGATCTGAGAGAAGAGATAAATTCAAACCGGAAGAGCCATCTAGCGGCGAAATCGTAAAACATTTGACATATTTATTGCATGGTTGTTTTACAATAATAATTGTTTTTTTAGCAAGCAAAGGATGATATTTGTTAATGTGAAAACCACATATTATGTTTACAGTGAGGAATTTAACAAATTTTTTATTTTTTACAAATTAAAGGGAAAAAGTTAGTATTTGGAAATGTAAATTTACTTTATTCAAACAGAGATGAAATGTATGTATTTAATTATTTTCTAACAGCTAATATTTTCTTATGAAAGATAACTTAAGAAATTTATATGGTCATTTATCAATTCAATTCTCATTTAATTTCATATTTGGAAAATGTTGCTAAAATTTATTTTTCGTAATATGAAGAACATATATTTCTGTAGTTTTAACAGCATATGAGTTAATTTAATAATTAAGAAAAACATTTTTTACAGAAAGAATTTTTTTATTATAAAAAGTATATTTAAATAATTTTTATCATGATTTGATAAAAGTTAAGTTACTAGTAATTTATGCGAGAAATATTTAGCCTGTATATCGGTTATTTTTTTACAAATTCATAAAAAGTAAATAGAAGGTCGTAAGGTTTTGGATAATTAATGGAAAATGATGTAATGATAAAGTTCGTAAATAGAAATAGAAAAAGCATGATGGCAATAGGAATAAAAGATATGTATTATTTATAACTACATCAAGAAAAGAATTCAAATTTCATAGATGTAACAAACAATATCTTTTTATAATTATATAAATATCAGTTTAGAAAAAGTACATATATTGATAAATAAAAATTAACAATGCAAAATTACTAATGATAGTTGATGAATAATAATATAAATTATTTATTATATAGTTTGTGAAAGTTTAAATTCTAGTTCCTGAGTTCTCACAATACAGTTTTTTTTATAGCTCGGTAATTTAACTTTTGATATGTGAGGCTTTTATAAATATATCTTTTTAAAAGTACACATCATATTTTGGGTTAGCAGCAAAACATTACTCTGATTTAGCAATTGGCAACAAAAATATGAGGAAATAATAAAAAACATTATTAAAAGAAATTTCTTAAAAAAAAAAAAAAAAAAAAAAAAAGAGGGCATGATGAAAAATAAATTGTTGGAGTCGAATTCCGAGGGAGTTTTTCCCTTTTTTATTGTGTGTACCGAAGTCACTGTATTTAAAAGCCAATCCATCAAATTTTTAAGGTCAAGGCAGTAGTTTCTTTTTACTACTCTTGTCTCTAAGTCCCCGGGCCAATTGTGAAATCGCCTTTTCCCTCTTCCCTCCCAAGCAAATGTTATATATATATATATATATATAAGTTTGTATATATATATATTAGTAAGGAGACACACTATACTCAAGTCACGCGTACCTCGTGGGGTAAGAAGAAGGAAAACAGTAATAACTATACAATGTAAAAACTTTGAAAAAAAAATTTATATATATATATAAAACTTTCCGATTCCTGAGTCACGTTTTGACGTGGTAGGGAGGGTAGAAAGAAAGAAACGAAGAAATGACAAGAAATTTTCCCCGGGAAGAAAAAGCGCACGGAAGGTAGAAATAAATATAACAACAAATGTATATATATAAAAAATTTCTTCACTCTGGCACATATTAATTGTTGCGGCGGGGAGGGGGTGGCGCGAAATTATAATGTGGTCGAAGTGGAAAAGTTGGGGAGGGAGTAGGGGAAGAGAAGAAAAGAGACGGAGGTGGCATGAAGGGGGGAGGGCAAAGCAAAGGTATCGATCAAAATGGCAACGCGAGAGAGAGAGAGTGTGTGTGTGTGTGTATCCGTGGAAAGTTGCTTTTCGAGCTGTCAGTCAGAAGGCCGAGGCTTTTGGAGAAGGGGAGTGAGCCTTTTCTCCCAGCAGAGCCCGCGACGCAGACTGGTTGGCCCGCCCGCCCCAGAACACTACCGCCCACCTAGAGTCTTCCCAAGAGCGCTTTGGCGATCCCTTGCTTTTACCGGCACAGCGCCAGTCGAATCGGCCAGTCGTAATTCGCGCTCGCGAACTGAACGGTCGTAAACAAGTCAAGCTCCCTTGACACTTCTGCGAGATAGTTCATCTTTTTTCGGATGCCGATGTGGAAGGTGTGTTTTTAGCGATCGCAGCTCTTTCGTTTCATCGAAGTTTCTAGCAGTAGAAGAAAACAGTTAATATTTATTTAAATTTTTGTTTATTGTTTTTTTCAAAACTTTTATAATTTATCAAGTATATTGTTCACCGAATGGACTTAGTTATATATTCAAGACGAGATGGCCGCAGTTGCCGATAACGAGAATTGAATCTACCACGCTTTTCTTATAAATTAATAATTTAATAAAAAGGTATAGGGACATCATTTGAAGTTTTCATCTAATTTTGCAAGTATCATTATAGATTTTTCTTACGATTTTGATTTAAGAAAACTTTAAGCTACTTCAATGTAGAGTATTATTTAACACAAACTTTTGAAATTGACATTAGTATATTAACAGAGAACTGATACTGTTATACATTTAGACATTCTTACTGAAATTCGTATTTTTGAAAATAAAATGAGTTCTTATCAGTTTGTAAACTCGCTGACATCTTGTTACGGTCAGCGGAGTCAAGATTCCACCAGTCAGGACTATTATACACCACAGGTGCAGACCTACGGGGGATGCTACAGCGGGCCTGGTTCACCTGTTCAGCAGTATGGGCCGTATCCTCAACACAACGTGCCCCATTTGCAGAACGGGGATCACCATTTCAACAGTTGTTCACAGAATCGGTTGAATCATCCCAACCCAAGCCAGAGCCCTCGCACTCCGACCCCCTCTGTGACGCCCGTGCCCAGCTGCAAATACGCTGAGCCGAGTGCTGCGTCCCCCCAAGATCTGAGTACTAGCGGCTCCCACCCACCACCGGCGGGAAGTCCTGAATCTAGGACCTCCCCACAGCCACCAAGGCAAACTTCGCAGCACCCCTCTCCTACGCATTCGCAAGGGGTACCCCCAGCACAGCAGACGAGCCAGCAGGCTAGCCCTCAGCAGCAGAACCAAGGTCCACAAGATTCCTCTTCCCCACAAGCAGCACAACAGGGACAGCAGAAGTCGGCGTACCCCAACAACCCACCTCAAATTTACCCCTGGATGAGGAAAGTCCATGTCGGCCAGAGTAAGTACCCTTCTTGCTTGCTTTACTCTACTATTTCTATTTTCTAAATTATAATAATAATAATTGTTGATAGTATTATAGTGAAGCCTCCTTTCGCAAGGAAATGTTTAATAGAAAATGAAATTCATGTTTTCATAATTGAAATTCTCATTGGGTATTGTTTCAGTTCCTTAAACTAAATTGCTTTGTCTTTATCAAAAATTCATACCAATGTCAAATATTTCCCTATCTTTTGGGGTAATATTATTTTTATCAAATACTTTTTGAGAAAGCTCAGAGTTTTAAGCCAAAAACTGTGCAAGCAGTATTTATCTATAAGGCGATAATTACTTTAAATGTATAAATTAATCCTCGTGAAAGTGCTAAATTTACTCTGAATGAATGAATTTAAAGTATTTTTTATAAAATTTAATGGGGTAGGGAATAAAAATATCAAGAAATAAAGGAACATTTCTGAAAAAAATATAAACAAACTTTTTTGTATAATTGCATACAGCTCATATTTTCATCAAATATTATTGATATTTGTAATTTACTAGTAGTACAACAAATGTATGGGTTATAACTTATAGTTATTTGAATAAATTTTTATTTCTTGAAACAAATAAGAAATATAAAATTTTTGATTAATATTAAATTAAATCAAATACCCAATAATGGAATAAAAAATTATTTAAGTTTGCTATATTATTATTTCTAGTTCAGTAGAATTTCATGAAACTTTTTTTGGAATTTTTGACCAAAATAGCAGCAGATTTTTACATTACCAATAAATTCTGATATATATTTATTAAAATATCTGTATTGAAAACGTGCAATATAAAGAGTAGATTTTATAAAAAAATGATAAATACGAAAATTAAACGCACTATCTAAAATCAAAATATTTTTAATTTCTAAAGATTTTTACTAAATCTTTGTAAATTCATCAGTTCCTTGTTTATGTAATATAATATAGTGATTCTTTGATTAAAAAAATTTGCTTGGTAATGCTTTCTATAGCGTATTTTTAGGTCAAGCATATTGTTAAATCATTATTTTAAAATAACTTTGAATTTTCAAATTAATATGAATTTAAACATTTGAATTATTAAATTGTGAATTCAAATAAATAGTTAAAATTTGAATGGTGAAAAATAACAACGAATTTTCATATTAAAATGAGTTTAAACACATGAATAATTAAACAGCAAATTTGCGAAACAAATGTTTAAGATCTACATTAACTAAATATATATTAGTAAACTTTAAGCAGTTGCAGCGATCTAGTCATGCATAAATAATAAAAGTATACTTGCCAAAATTAACTTAGTAAGAGATGTAAAGAATTTCTCAGCAAGCAGGTGCTGCCTGTAGGTAACGAAAAAGAAATCACACCGCTCACTAAGCTGTACCACAACAACGTATCCGCCATTGCTGATGAAAGTCTCCGAGAGTTAGGCCTAACATTCGGTCGGCGTTCCGTTCTTTTCGTAAAGAGAATGGAATTCGTAGACGGTGTGTGTTCTTACTCCTCCATGTACTGGCCAGCTTGTGGCTGCTGAGAGCCCAGGATAGGAGCTTTTACCAGCATCCAAACCCATCGTAAATATTCGGCAGCCACATGCCAGTGAAGGTTCTCTCCTCCCAAAGCCCATAAAACGGCTCGCTTAGGCCTATAAAACTATCCGCGCCGCCATAATTTTGTCAGAGACCAGGTTCGGAGGGTTGGCAGTTATCTCGGAGCAAGCCGTCCGGGGCCAATTGGAAGAGCGCGCCGCGCAGTTTTATGAGGGCTATAAAATTCCTCCTGTCTGCTATAACCCATGGCACGCGTCCGAAGTCAGCTACTACAAGCCCAAAGCCACTTTTATTTGAGGAAGAAAGAAGAAAAGAAAGAGGAGTTAAAGTCTTTATTACCTTTTTATTTTTATTTTTACTTGTGGCTGTTTTTATTACTTCTGATCATGTATTACTTGCTCTAGGGCGGGCATGTAATATACTGTGTGATACTGAATAAATATATGTTTAGGAAAACGATAAATTGTCCTGTCTTGCTGGGTGGAAAGATTTTTTAATAGACTACTCTACCGTAAAGCGCTGCACTTTCTCTTTAAATCTGTATAAACACAATATAAGAAGTAAAAAAAAAAAGTTAATGATTTTCATAGTATTTTATCAAATATGACTAAAACCTAATCAAATATTCAAAAGAAAATTGTAATGGAAGATGTTATTATATAGTTTCTAAGTAAAATTCTGTTTCTGATAAAATAATGGGAATTTAAAAGGAAAAAAAAATTTTTTTTCCAAAAAGTAGGACTAAATATTTGCTTACGGCCAATTAATTATGCTTAAAATACATTGTGCAAAGATTAAGAGTTTAAAATATTTATGAATGGCAAAGAGAAAGAGATAAAAAAATTCATGGGTTAGTGACTCAAAATACTAGTACTACAGCATTTAAAAGTATATTTTAGCTTTTTTTATTTGATTTTGATTTTTCGAAATTATATTTGTTTTGATATATTCACATACATCCTTATTTTAAAATATAAATAATGTTATGTGCATGAAAACAATTTTAAATAATAATTTTATTATGCTTGGGTGTTTTTCTTAATTATTTATAAGTATATTTTCATTTCTTCTTAAATATGTATTTAAGACATTTTCAGATGAAAATTTAATGTCAAATTAAAATATGAAGTAATATATTATAACAATCTTCTAATTTTAATAAATTATTAGCAAGAATTTTATATCAGAAAATTTTTATTATATTATTGAAAACAACATTTAAGGATAATGATAAATTTAATATAATTATTTTTGATTAATATGTCTATTTTCAATGATTTTTATATAGACATTTATATCATGAAATAATTTTCAGATCATGGAATAGTGTAGTGTGAAAAATTGCTGAAAAAACGACGTATATAAACAAAATATCCTTAAGCAAAAAGTGAAATTGAGAAAAATTATTTAAAAAGTTCAGTTATAGTATCGAAATTGGAAAAATCATTTTCAATTTCCTTGTTTTTAATAATTAAAAAATCTAAGCCTTATTAAAATATAAAGAAAAGCAATTATGTCATATATGGTAATATATATTTTATCGCTTTTCATTTTTAAGAAATTTATTATGAACTAACAGAGCACAAAACGCACAATAAATTTTAATTGAAAGCATAAATATCCTAGTTTTGTAAAAAAAAAAAAAAAAAAAAAAAAAAAAAAAAGCAGAATTTGATAATTTTTTTCCTTTATGCTGTCAAAATCTTCTTAACCTAAGACTTCTTTTGACTTTCTTGAAAATATAAATTTTGAAGGTAACCCTTTGGCATAATTAAGCTAACTATGTATTTAATTAAAGAAAACATTTTAAATTTAGCAATATAATTCTGTGTGACAAACCATATATTATCATTTGGGATTAATTTAAAAAGAATGATTTACAGAGTGTAATTTCTATTTAACAGGACTTAATTTTTCCTGTGTTTGTACTTATTTAATATATATAATGTAAGTACACAAAGCCATGTAACTTAAGACAGATTAAGATTACAAATGCAATCGATGATATATCATTGTGTATCTACTGTGTATAAACTGTGCAATATCTACTGTGCATAAACTGTGCAATATCTACTGTATATCTACTGTGCGAGCAATATCTACTGTATTATAAAAATATAAGCGAGAAGCAGCATTTATTTTAAATTATTATTTCTAAGAATAATAATGGAATTAAGTATAAACACAGATAAAATCAGGCGAAAATTTAAAGAATATAATAATTAATACAATTTTACATTTAATGAGGTTAAAATTTTAAACTAATAAATTAAGCCAAAGAGTGCTGGCAAGTCATGCATTATAGATTTACGGCAAAAATCTATGATCCATGAATACATGTCAAAACTAGCACACCATAATCGTGGAAATATATGGACATCACCAAGTCTCATGATAATTTTGCTGCATTTAACAATTTTCCTTTAAGTAATGAAATTTGAAATGAAATGCAAGATATTAAGTTAACTTTAATATAATTTTAGTGTGCTTAGAATAACTTTTTTTTTTTTTTTTTTTTTGAATCTTTTAATTCTAATTGCTTAGCGTTTTTGCTTTTTCAAAATGTTTAGGGCTAACTATCGTATATATTGTGGCTTTTTTTTATATGTTGCAGTTTACTGTATTTTTTCTTTATATAAAAATAATAACAATATCTCTAAATAAAATAAGGTTTTAAGAACTTTGAATAAAGCATTATAAGTAATTTTGATTTGCTGAATAGATTATATGAGAAAGTAATTTCTAATTAATTGCAGGGCATTAAAATGAAAGGTACATTTTAAAATAATATTAGGTTGGGGAAAAAGTTATCCATTATTTTTTCGGTTGACGTCTGTAGTGATCGCTATCTCGTGTGGTATCTATCAAACAATTTCAAATTTATGCTCATTGGAGAGGTGACATTTGACACTAAAATATTCTCTTGCGGTTTTTTGTTTGATTAATTCAGTTATGAGTACATGGTTTTAAAAATAGAAGACAACAAACAGATAATTCGATACATTTTAGTTTTTCTTTTATAATGGTGAAAATGCTAACCAGGTGGCTAAAATTGTGAAAGGTGTTTATCGTCCTATATATGACTGTAACAACCAGTTACGCACAATTTTGGTTTCGTCGATTCCGTTTGGGTATTTGGATGCTAAAGATGCACCTCGCATGGATACAACATCGTCGAGAATGTCTATAAAATATCAAAAATTATCGAACTTGACAGCATGTCAGCAGTCGTAGCTTCGCACAAGACCTAAAAATCTACATGGAAACTGTTTTAAACCTTTTTACAAAGCGAATCTGAAAGAAGTAACAAAAAGTTCACGTAAAAATAATAGATTTCTTTTTCCCCAACCTAATATTTACATTTATGGAACATACACATATATAATTTTAACAAAAGATTTTAGAGTTGAATATCATTGTTGTAAAACAACATATTAATTTTTTAATTAATTTTAAAAAGTTTAACATATTACTTTTTAAAACTATTTCAAAATTCTATTTCTCACTTTCTTTTATCAATAAATGTATTAAATTCACAAACTTATTTTCTTCAGTTTTAAAAATGAAATCATGAAATGTATGATGGTTTTTTAGAAATTACGTCCTCAAACTCGAGACTTGCATTTTCGAACGAATTATTGTTTGAAGAAAATTTGTATTTAATGCTGTACTTTCTGATAATAATGAAAAGTTATGTCTATTACTTAAAACTTATTAACTATTACTTACAATCAAGTATACAATTGTTAGTTTTCTAAAATATTTCTAAATTATCAATATGATAAATAAATTAATTTTTATTTTACTACTCCTAAATGCTTGCAATTAATATTTCAGATAGAATCATCAAACATCTTTCATAATAACCTTTAATTTTTTTTGCATTTCGCTTTTATAAATTTCAATAATCAGGAAATTACTTTTCATATAAAATGTGCATATATATATAATAATATATTATTCCACAATTCACATCATTTAATAATATAAATAAAAATAGACCATACACTCTTTATCCCCAAAACTCAAAATCTTTCAATGCATCTTGAAAAATTATTTTACTTAAGAATATCTGAAGAAAACGCTAAGAAAGTTCTACATTATAACTATAAATAAAGTTATAGAAATGAATAAAGTAAATTTTCTTTGCTATATATTTAGATATAAATAAATAGTTATAAGATTTTTCCTATTCTACTTCTATTGAAAGTAATTCTACTGCTTAACATAAAACAAGGAGATTTAAGTAATTTAAAAAATAACTGCATATTTTTTTAATAATATTCCATAAAAAAGAGAATGACGTAAGAAATTAAAAAAAAAATCAGCTAAAAATGGTTGTTAATTTGTTGAAATTACTAATATTTTTGAAGTAAATGATAAAAAAGCTTACTACACACAATAATAATAAAAAAGTGACTAATAAAAAACAATTTTTTTTGTAAAAATATTAAGATTTTGGAAAAGATCAAATCCTTTTAAATGCCTATAAAAGTTCATTAAGAGAAAAATACTGTTTTGTATCTAGGATTCAATATCTGTATAATGAACTTTAATTGTTCATTATTAAAAATTAATTTATTTCTATATTGTTTATGCTCTTCCTTAAAATTGTGAAAAAATCGGACTCTTATTTTATTAATTTTCTGTGGATTAAATTTTTTTCCTAAATTTGAATGCTATATTTTATTACTGAAAAATAATAAAGCACATATTACTTTCCACTGAATTAAAAATAAAAAAAGCACTGTAATAAAGTTAGAAATTCTTTTCTCACTGTCATCTGCTATAGGTATTACGAAAAGTTGAAAATTATTTTTTTTAAAAGTGAATTTAATTATTTGAGATAACTTTTATTCTAAAAGCCTTCACACATAAATTATACATAAAATTGATATAAATAAATACCACATATTTAAGGCATTTAAAATCTCATCATATTGTGTTTTGAGATGCATTGATAAATTATAAAATTAAGTAATGATAAGAATTCTAAAAAAATAATCCCTTCTCATAAATATTTAATTAGGAATTCAAATTTATTTTCATTATTTTTCTTTAATTAAAAATATCTCAAATAAAAAGTTTTTTTTTACAAATGTCTTAAGTATGGATTTATAATATAAAATTTCGCCTAAAAGTATATTGTTTTAATTTTTCTAAAAATTTTTATTGAAAGAATGTACTGAGTATATATTAATAGTAGTTAAATGTATAAAGAAAATAACGAAATGAAGAAAGTAGTTAAATGTGTAATGTGAAGAAGTTAAATATATCTTAAAGAGTTTTCCCTTTTAATATTATATATCTTCTTAAATTTTTCTTTCTAATAAATTAGAATCAAGAATTAAGAAATTTTATTTCAAAAGCAAATTTTGTCATATAAAATTAAGATTAAATAAGTAATAACTCAAAAATGATTCGAACTATTATAAAGTTAAATATCATTTCAAAGATATCGAAATTTTATTAAAAGATACTTGATATTCAACAAGAGAAAAAATTCTGTTGCTCATATCAATTATGTTTCTGAGGACTATTATTAACAAAAGAAATTCTTCTGTTTTTCCTGCTTCACCGCATGCGTCGCATAAGTTTTTCAAAATCCAAATGAGGTTTTGTAAGGCCACCTGGTATTCTGAAACTTAATGACAAATATTGCATTATACCCGAATTCGCTGGAACTGTGATTAGCGTGAAGAGAAGAGGACTTTGTGAGAAATTGCAGACAGTCTAGAAAGCTAAGAGTCGCCGTTTCGTCTAACAGCTGTCTACCTAAGGTTCAATTTTACTGGCGAATGTTTAGGTACGTGCAGTCAATTATTGATCCGTTTTTCTCAATATTATAAACAGAAATTAGTATTTTTTTATTTTTTAAGAGTAAAAGTAAATGCTTAACGGGGACTTAATAATAATTCCTTTTTAATAACATTCAGGCATGTGAAACGTACTTTTTGGCGTGACATGAAAGATTTATCGGAAACCATTAATTAAAGAAAAGATAAATAATGTGACCCATAATATCAATGCTATTTATCAATTTTTTCAATAAATAAATGAATAATTTTTCATAAAATTCAAATTCAAGGAAAAGAAAATAGCAGTTAATTCCTGCTAATACCGTTACAAGTTTCTGACTTTCACAAAGTTATATGTATTATCTATGACCTTAAAATACAATCAAAATAAAAAAAATGTAAAGTGATTCGTTATATAGTGTGAATAAAAAACAAACCTAAAAATCAAAATATGAGTCATTTCCCATACAATGTACATTAGAAGATAAAATTATTCCAGGCATATTTAAAAATGGGGGTGGGGAAACATTTTTACATATTGGTAGGTTTTTTCATGTTTGCATATGTCAAGTGCTTGAGCAAAAAAGTGACAGTATATTTACTTGTGGGAATAAATTATTATTTAAAATTATTTCATTTTCCTTCTTACAGTGGAAATATTCATTTTTCCTAGAATTCATGGAATTTTCGGTAACTGTAGTGAAGTAAGCAATAAAAAATGTATTTAATTGAACTTTCTTTTGAATGGGGCTGGAAAGTTTGAGGTACATTATAATACCCGCCTACTAGCTATTAGGATCCACTTTACAGCACTACGAAAGGCGGAAGGGATGGGACTTTGTCTAGTGAGTACCCTGTATATATCATCAAAGACTCCAAGGGAGGGTACATTTTCTTAGTTTAAAAGAAGGAACCAAGTAAAAGACCCGCAGACTTGGCCTGCCACATCCGGAGATATTAATTTTACATGGAGAACATTGCGACCACGACCTAATTAACATGACCCAGCCACCATTAGTGAACTCGATGGAAACTGAATCAGGATGTGTGAGTAAACTGAATCTGTTGGTCAAGATTCGAACTCACAACCTACCGATAACGAAAACAAACGCATTAACCAACCAAACCACCATGGCCTCATACGTACATACATACATACATACATACATACATACATACATACATACATACATACATACATACATACATATATACATATATATATATATATATATATATATATATATATATATATATATATATATATATCCAAATTTAGCACATACAGTACATACATGCATGTTTATTTTATTCTTTTTTACATGCATATTTTATTTTTTTTTTACTGTATAAATGGAATATTTTCAACAAATTTGATTTTGCTAATTGAATTTATTGGAAATATTCGACCAATCATTTCAGGAAAGTTTCCAAAATTAACATAATTAGTTTATTAAAATTTTGGAAAAAATATTATGAAGCAAACATGAGGAGTTTATGTAGTAAAATATTAATTTCAGTGGATAGCAAGATTTTTTTTGTAAATGAGTTTATTAGTGAATAAATTTAAATATTTAACATTTAGTCAATCAAGTCCCTCTAAAATAAATATGAATTTAATCAAATGATTTAAGTCTATAAACTCCCTTCATATTGACATACCTATTATTATCATCATTATTATTATTTTATCTAAAATCGATAAAACTTTGCATTCAAACCGTGAGACGTTTTTGAAAATACTAGTAATTATTGCTTAAATTTGTGTCACCTTTAAAGTTTTGAAATAAGTTTTGTTTGTCATTCCTTAATCAATGAACTATGTACCAATATCTTACTTTATGGTAATTTTGAAACTTTGCAACTTGCTTTTATCTTTAAAAATGATATTTCCTGTTACCAACTTAAAACTGGAAAAAATTTATTCCTTTTGTGATGATTAACAATATATCTCTGTAGATGTTAGCAGAAATATGTGAGAATTATTTTCGACTAATTTGTTTTTCACCTTTTAATTTTTATTTTACATTTTTTTACGATTTTTTTAAAACAGTATAAAGGAAGTTATTGGTGCCAAAGGTGAGTTCAGTATCACAACCAACTTTTGGAGCCTTTGAGCTCTTCCTTAATCCACTCCATTTGATCTTCTGACAAAAGTTCAGCCTTGAAAGTTGACTCAAAGCTTATCTTGAAATGAGCTGGATGGAATGCTGCGAAAGTTGTATCAACTCCTAGATCTTGTGTCATTACTCACGATCAGAAATGTCTTTTAAAAACAATGTAGAAAGAACTGAGCCTTGTGTTTTAAGTAATTAAAATGTGCTTGAATACTTTGTTCGCTTCGCTAACATTCAAATATAGACTATGACTATTTTACATTTAGTAAAAAACATTGTTTAAGAGTGTAAATAAAAATGACTATGATACTGTGTGCAAAAAATAATGTCAATTTGTGATACCTAAAGAAAATGCTTATGGACCATTGAGTTCTGAAACTATTTAGGAAAACTATTTAGACACATATAAAATCTTTACATTTAAAATTTTCTTTTACTTCACTATCTACTCTTTAAAAATGGCTCTAAAACTTTCATAGTCTTTACATTTATTTTCAAATAAAACAGTTACGACAAATCGCAAAATAACTGTTTCCAATGAGATCAAATTCAGATTTAGTATGACAAAAAATTCCTTAGAACAGTTCTTGAGTGCTCTATACAATACACAAGCAAATCTTTTTATAATGTACGAAAGATAATTCTAATAAATTAAAAAAAATGATTTCTTATTAAACTTTGCTTGAACTACTTTCTTGTTTTAGTCAAATAATAATGTTTTCAATTTTAATATTACCTCACTTTCTTGATGTAGGTTTAATGACAACATCTTTTATCCATTAAAGGAAAACATGGTTTTAAAGAAATGTATTGATTTGGAAATATAATGTGTAAAGTACTGAAATTTCATTAAATTAAAAATAAGAATCAGTAAATTAGTTCACTTTAGTATTTAAGACAATTGCATTAATTAATTAGAAATATTATAAATATAATTAACTTTTATAAAATTTTACTTAGTAATTTGGAGAGAAGTATATTGTTTTTGTCAATAATAACTTTTTTTTATAGAATAGTAAAAAAAGGCAATATTGTAAATAAATTTGTTTAGATGATGTATTCTAATTAATCTTTATTTACCAACTATAAAATATAAAAACAGGGGAATTTAATCAAGGAATTGGATTTAATCAAGAAGTATCATTTAATAAAAATATATTTTATTTTTTAAACAACATTTTAACAATATTTAATAACTTGAAAACAAATCTATGCTCGCATAAAAATATTCGGCTATTATTATATCCTCTCCTTCACTTTGAAAGAAAAAAATTGAAGCGTAATGAATTACTTGAATTAAGTTAGAATCAATTATACAATTCTTAAAAAAAAATACCAGGCCATCAAATTTATTTAATTTGACTTATTGAAAGACATCATAAGATAAATTATATTATTCTCACATATAGTAGATTAAAATTTGTTTTAAGGTTAAACTCCGTTTAATCTATAGGGTGTAATTAAATAAATCAAAATTAAATAATCTGATTAACAAATGATGGTTAGCCAACTATTCACAAACTATACTTGAAAATTAAAAAAAAAATTGGCAAGGAAGGAATCAATTAGAATGCGAATGTTTTATAAAGTAATGTGCGGTTAAGAATTCTGGTGACTGAAGAAACAAAGATGTCAAGAACTTTGCAACATTCTACTTCACCGCCATCCATTGAAACGGCAGAGGAAAAGACATATCGCCTAGATCTTGATTGATTGATTTCGGCTTATAATGAAGTTGACATGCTCCTTACTTTGATGCTATTTAAATTTTACAAAAAGAAAATCACAAGATTATTCTTGTGCAGACACTGAGGTAGTTAAGGCAGAAGACTAATTCGTACACCTTTAACGTTCCGCTTGTAGATGGCAAATAAAAAACTGCGTTGGTAATGGTGCTTGAGGAACTTTCTGCTACTAAAATAGATCTTTCCCGCCGATGTGTTTGTCAGCTGTGAGCGTCGGTAAGCCACTCTTTTGATCAAATCACTGAGCTACTCTCTGGACAGCCTCCAACCAATAGAAACCTTTATCAACTTGATGATGTGAACACTTGTCTCTGAAGAGACGCTTACGATACAAATGTATTTTTGCTGCACGCGTCTGTGCTCGCTGCATGCGTTTTTCTGACTTTTTTTTCTACACCTCAAATATGAGCTGTAAATGTTTCAGCATTTCTAAAGTGTTTTCGCTAAGGGCTATTTGTTTAAGTTATGAGTAAAAACATTTTTTTATTTACAATATAAAATAATATAATATATCATTTTATTTCATTCTAACAGTTCTTTATTTATTATGCAATAAAAATTAATATTTACTAAAAACATCTTTCATCCTACAAAAAAATGATGTTCGGAAATGAAAAAAAAAGTAATAAATATAAGTGTTTTAGGAATATATGTAATTATTATATACATTCACAATTGAATACAGTGAATTATTGTACATATAAAATTGTTTCACAATTGCATCTTTGCGTGGTAACAATTAAATAAATGGGAAGTATGTTCATATTATACTTTAAATACGAAAATTAATTAGTAAGGTAATAAAATGATTTTTGGTATAAGGAAAAGTATTCTCTAAACTCAAATAAAATCATACAATCATGTTAGATCAGAAAAATAATCTACGTATGAATTTTTAATGTTAAACTTCATGAATTATATTAAAATATGATAATACATTGTTGAAGCGGAATTTTGATTTGATTCATAAACATGATATCTATTATCAATTGGGAAAAATATTATTAAAAATAAAAATATTAAAACTTTAATTAACTGAATTATAAAAGTAATTTTCAGTTAAAAAATTCACATTTTCCTGGCAAATAGTTTGAATCAAAAGCATTGCATATTAATAAAAAAATATTACGTAAACATAATTTGTTTAAAAACTACAAAAAATAAAAGAAGAAGGAATTTAAGATTATTAAATGATATTCAAGTACTAATTGGGGAGATTCTTATTTGATAATTTTATGCAATTTTTGCTTGTTTTTTGAGGTGTAAATATACGAAGTATTTATACCTTTTTTAGTACTTTTCCCCTATTAAAGTACTTAATAATCTTTTAGCTAGTTTATTATCATCAAAAGACTAGGTCATGTTTGCTAACGGTATCTTGTATTTTAAAAAATGTGTACTTAATTTTTTAATTATATTTAAAATAATTATTATAAAACAGCTCTTTACAATTGTTTATTAAATTAAATAATTTGGTAATATCAAGTTAAACTAATCAAAGTACAGTCTTGCAGAACAGAAATAAAGCATTCATTTATACACCTAGATACTAATATTATATTTATAACTTTATTACCTTTTCATTACAAAAAACACAATATTAATCAAAGAATTATCTAAAGAATAATACTATCTCGATGTTAACTGAACAGTCATGAAATAAACTTTCAATATTTAAAAATTTTGAAATTTTAAAATTCTATTAGTAATATTTAAAAATATGAGACCTATTTGGATTTGAAAATATAAATTTTCGAATTGTTTTTAAAATTAACAAAATACTAGTAAGAAATAACAAAATATATATATATTTAGCTTATTTAAAAATATTGTAACTTTACTGTTTCTTTCATATTATTCTTATATTCAAAAATTTTAGTAGCGAATTACTAATTTTAAAATAAATAAAAAACAGAAATTTTGAAAAGTTCCTAGTAAAAGCTTCCTCTAAATTTGTTATAAAAAATAATGCAAAAAAAAAAAAAAAAAAAAAAAAAAAAAAAAAAAATTCAATAGTAAATAAAGGTACTTAGGTATTAACGTCACCGCAGCTTTTTAAGCTGATTAAATTTCAAAGAAATTTCCTTATAATTAGAAAATTTCTTTTATAATTCTAAGTAGATTTTTCATAATTAGTAAAAGAAATTTTCTAACTACAGATTAAACGCTAGTTCTACTTAAATTTCTTCGCAAAATTAGCTGCAATTTCGCTAATACCTAAGTAGTATATATATATATATATATATATATATATATATACCTAGTCGTAACATATACCTATAAACATCGTAATGTAGTTCTATAAATTAAAAATTGAATAATTGCCTTTCATCATGCACGTAGTTATTTAAAACATAATTCGTTTACCTTTATTTATTAATTCAATAGCTTCTCCTGTTTATGCGTTATGATTGTTATATGCATATAATTCCAATCATGTTGATTCTTCGATAAATAAACTTGAAAGAGTTAAATTGGAAAGTAATGCAAGCTTTAGAATTAAGTTACTATTTTAGTGCTCTAATTTACTTATTAGTTCTCACTTAGAGATTTACTATTTCCCTTATTAATAATCGTATCACCGCTCATGACATGCATTATCCTTTTAGAAGCAATTAAGAGAGCGCTCTTGCCGTTTCGCATAAATGAGCTTTTCGATTGGAGAAAGGCACGAAACCCGCTTTTCCTCTTTCCGAAAGCGAAGTTGCGAAATCAATTCCTGCTCTCATCGTTCATTTGTTTGTTTACGTTTTGTTTCACTCCCCTATCCCCCATCTCAACAGCCGCATCCGCCTTCCTTTTCCATATGAATCGAAGACAATAAAGAGAAAAGATCTCGGAACAAAAGGTAAACAGTGACAGTATAGCTACATGGAAAAGGGGCAATGCTTTTATGAAAGCATCTTCCATTCGCCATCCAGAAATACATTTTTTCGCCAGCCGACGTCGATACGGAGAAGTGAAGTGAAAAGAAAGATGGAGAGCGATGGAAAGGGATTGGGAGATTTATTAATTTTTCGGGAGATGCTGCGGAATAAAGAATCCGGGGAACGAAGCGACAGCTAAAATGACAACGATTCTCAAATCAGAACGCCCCAGTAGCGGGCGAAAGTGAAACCATAATTCGATATAATAGTCTGTGATACTGGTTCATTTTGGGCAACGAGAAAACACGAGAGGGGCTTCGGAAAAAGAGGGTGGCATGTATCTTCTTCTCGTTATCTGGTACTTGGGTAACGTGATAATGGTTCTGCAACGAAAGTTTTTTTTTCTTTCATAAAACGGTTTCTCTGTCATTTATCATGTTTTTTTCCTCTTCACCACACACACAGAATTTTTTTTGTACTTTTCTTTTATTTTAAAAAAACAATACCCTTCATTTTCGAATTTTTATTTTTACACCTCCACCCTTATACTGATCCCCGGGTATTGGGGAACGATTTTCCTTTGTGAAATGGCCTTAATTAAAGTTCATTCATCAAAAAGTGTGAGATCTCGTGAATCTACATTCCGGTATCCTCACAGCTTGGAAAGTGATGCCACCCGAGAATTGAATAAAATTATAAGAGAAATATAAAAAGGCCTATTCTTTTCAAATGATTAAATTCCAAAGCATCAGCTAGGCTATTATTTTCATTCATCAATTCTTTTTTGTGAAACTATAAAATTTAATGCCTATTGTTACTCATCCATCGAATAATTTAAATTGTAACAATTTTAGTTTCATGAAAGAAAAATTTTAACAATCGTATTTTACTTATTTTGTCAAATAAGTACAACAATTATTAATTATAATTTTGGAATATTCTTTAAATTTCCTCTTATATAACAGCACAAGTTACGTATCTTCTTAAAGAAAATCAAATACTGAAGGATTTGAGAAAGATGTCTGATTAAGGAAAAATAATAGAGATCTCACATTGAATATATGGTAAACAACAATATTTGCATTCTGCTTTGAATATAAAAAACAAAGGATCAGATAAAGTTGTCCAGACGGTGAACTAAGTAAATTTAATATTTATTCTTAATATTAAATTTACTTAGTTCACTGTGTCGCTTTCGGAAGATAAATAGGTCGATACCTGATCTAGATGAAGATTGTCGTGTAATAAGAGTCTACGCATATTAAAATTTCTATTGTTGTTCCATAAAGATGGAAGTGGCAGATCAGATTTTGATCTCTTCACTTTAAAGGGACTTAAAATTATGAAGTATTTAACAATATTTGATGGTTTCGTCAACGAAATAAGCAATGACAATTGTTACACAATAGCCAATTTAATTTCACATGCCATTTAATTTTTAGTAACTATAACTAAGATGATTGAATTTATAAAGCAATTATAAAGAAAGCTTATAATGAATATAATAGAGTTCAAAACTTTCAAAAATTATTAAATGAAACCACAAATTCGACATATTAGTTTGGGGAAAAGTAATCCATTATTTTTTCGGTAGTCGTCTGTAGTGATCGATATCTCGTGAGGTATCTATCAAACAATTTCAGATTTATGCTCGTTGGAAAGGTGACATTTGACACTAAAATATCCTCTTGCAGTTTTTTGTTTGATTAATTCAGTTACGAGTACAAGGTTTTAAAAATGGAAGACAACAAACAGAAAATTCGATACATTTTCGTTTTTCTCTTGTAACGGCGAAAAAGATAGCCGGGGGGGGGGCTAAAATTGTGAAAGGTGTTTATCGTCCTATATAAGACTGTAACAACCAGTTACGTACAATTTTTGTTTCGTCGACTCCGTTCGGGTATTTTTGATGTTAGAGATGCACCTCGCATGTGGATACAGCATCGTGGAAAATGTCTATAAAATATCAAAAATGATCGAAGTTAACCGCATGTCAGCAGTCGTAACGCGCAAGACCTAAAAATCTACATGAAAGCTGTTTTAAACTTTTTTACAAAGCGAATTCAAAAGAAGTTACATAAAGTTCACGTAAAAATAATGGATTTCTTTTTCCCCAAACTAATATTATGCAAGTTTTAAAATTTTTATGTGAAAAGCCTGCTTTAAGCAAACGCCTGAAAGTGCTGAAAACATTGTCTACATAATTTCATGCTGAATCATTACATATGCATGTATATCTATCTATATTTATATATACATATATTAAGTAAATACATTTAAATTAAGCTATAAGGAAACTGTTTTCCATTCAGTCATTGAAGGTACAGTATACAAATCCCCTTATTCATCAAATTTAATTGATACGTGATTTGCAAATCTTCATATAAGATCAATTTGATATTCTTGTTTGCGATTTAAGTTTTTAAATATATCAAAACTGTGATGAGTCAATTTATTAAGTATGCATTAAATAACCGATAAGACACGGAATAAATTAAGATAAAGATTTAAAAACGCAACTTTCTTTTCAAAATAGATTCGAATTTCATTCATTAACTTAAGTAGTTTTCATAAATTTGTAAACATTCATTCCAATTTTCTTCAACATATTTTTATGGTATTAATTAATTTATTAATCTAAATAATTCTTTTTGTAATGACGTCCTTTTTAAATAATAAACTCTCAGTGTTCGTCTAATTCTTATTAGTTTAAACAGAATTTCCTTTATATTTTTACTTTAGATAAGTTTCTTATATTTTTATTCAATATTGTAAATATTAAAAGTTTTGTATCAAACAAAACCTTATTATTATACCATTTTCATTTTAACTTTAAGCTATGTACGGAGTCACTGTTTGTCGTTTCTTCTCTTTACTAACTAATGAAATTACTGTATTAAGTAAATAAAGTTTTATTGATTTCAATTATATTATATTTTTATAGATCAATTAAAACATGCAATTTTTGTATCATGATGATATTTTATCCAAGTGAATAATAGATACCCAATTTAGTCTAGTTTTTCGTTTGTATTATAAAAAATAAAATATTTTTTTATACAGTTCTATGATCTAAAGTGATATGGAACTTAATAGCAAAATCAGAAACAATATTTTATACTGTTCTCCCATCTTAGGATTTTGTGAAGGTATTGGTTGCTTATTTTCACTTTTTTTAACAATTGTACTTTCTGATTTTGCATTTCACAGAAAAAGATGTGATTTCTTAAGCTGAGATAAAAAAAAAGGCTATACTTTTCATAGAGCATAAATTTGATATCGTTAAAAATTAGCTTCACATATTTTATTAGATTCACACATATTGCCATTGTGAAAATCAGGTATGATGTGTATTTACAGCTTAATAAATGAAAAAGCCACCTTAATAAAGAAAGAAAATGAGCCGGTTAATTATTTGAAGCTTTTATAAAAAACTTTTGAGATACATATTTCGCATTTACAATTTTCAAAAAAAAAAAAAACTTATCTTTGATACCCGGTCTTACTTTGTTCTAGTATGAAGGAAATAAAATTTCTATGGATTCACTAAACAAAACACATGATTAAAATCAAACAAAATATATTCCTATGCATTTTCTTATTTTTTTAAAAAGTGGTGGATATCTAATAGCTAATTTCATTACCTAAAATTAAGGATTTTAAACTTTTGATCACATTAGATGAGTCATAAATGTAAATTTTTTTTTAATAAAATTCTTCCTATTCATTTTATTGTTTTATGCATTCTCTAATATTAAGTGCATTTATTCATCGAGAAAATTTTAGCTCTTAAAAATTTAATTTATTTCTTTGTTTAGCATTTATTTTTTCAATTTTTCAAATTAAATTATATATTATTTAATATCTTATAGCGAAAGATTTAACAGCCCAATGCAATTGTAAGGTACTCTAATATATACTGCTTATAGACTTCTGATGGGACTTTTAATAGATAGTTGGATGTTATAAGGTATGTTGTCAAGTATAAAATACAGAAAACTCCCAAGCACCAACTTCGACAGATCAGATGCAGAAAACAAGTGCAATATTTATCTCTCGTTGTTGAACAAACTTGAACTAAATCGAGAAATTCCTCTTTAAAAAGACTGCCATAATGCCAAGCTTAATTGTGTTCAAATTATTTTCCTGCCTTATGTTGCGAACAACCTTTATGCCCAAAATATATTAGTATTGAGTGAAAATATGCAACACAATCACTTCTAATTTATTATACAGTAACAATCGAAAAAAATATCTGCATTGTAAATCGGTACACATTTGCCAAAGTAATCCCTGAGACTGAATAAGAGAAAAACTTTTTAAATAGCCATTGTGCACAAATAATTAACTACACGCACCCAAAATAAAAGAACAATTACCGTCTAGGTATAACAAATGGCAATACACCGAATTTTTGTCTTATCAACATCTAAGGCTATTTATAATATCAAACGGAGGAGGAGAGAAAATAGAGAAAAAGTCAAATCCAGCTTTATAAACGTCTCTCTCCCTCTTTGAGTCACGTGATCTCAGACCCTACAAATGCCACTTCTAGTGCATTAATTGAAATAACACGCAGGTAACTATACACGAAAACATTTGTTTTCTGACTTTATGTGTTTTTCTTTGCATTTTTCAGCTCAAATAATGGAAAGTTATTTTTACAGCATCGTATCAATGTTAATAAATCAGTTGTATCTGAAATAGATGAATTGCAAAGGCAAAAGCACAAGTATAATACTTGTTTGCATTATATTCCTATAAAGAATAATTTTGTTAAAAAGTATATGTCAGTATGATCGTTGATGGTCAGCGTGGGACATTCTTTTGTACCGAAATATTTAGTTAAATGAAATCATATCATGATGTTTAAAATATATAACTATGAATCAATAAATATTTGAAGGATACAATCTAAACAAAAAATTGAAATGAAATATGGATTTTATACTTTGCTGATAGGTTTTAAAATAAATGGTTTAAAAACATCACGAATTTCACTCACATGTAAGAAAAATCCATTTTAATTTCAAGTATCACAGTTATTTTATCCCCTTCCTGGCAGTTCGTTGTAAGTTTTATAATGTATGTTCATGCTAATTGAAACTGAAAATTTGAATATGAGTGACTGGAAATTGTCAAGACATTGAAATTTATTTCCTATTATTAATCGTTTCTATAATTACTCAATCTATGCTGCACTACATTTTCCAAAAATATTCCCATATATTCTAGAAATCCTATATGCGTTAATCATAAAAACTGTTGCTAGTCAATTCATTATGAACTGAAAACCTATCTTGAAGAGTTTCACAACAACCATTGTATGATGATTTGCTAACCTTTAAGAGGAAATCTTGACTTTCAGCTCGTCTAAGCTGACGCACTTGGAGCTTTAGAACTTCACAGTTCCCTTATAAGAGTTAATTGCTGAATTTAAAAAAAAAAAAAATTGGAGTTCTTAATTTCTCATCAGATTAAATTGGATTTCTTTTGTAATCGGCTTTCATAGTATCAACTTTATTTCTTTTATGTCCTGTTTCCGGTAACATTGAAACAGGTATTTCTAATAAGTAAAGATTAATGATGCATATCATACGAGAATTTTTACATGATTACATATACAATCTTCTATGTGATCCAGAAGAAATTAAATATTGGCCTTTCGATGATGTATTGCTTTTGCCTTGTGATTTTCTATTCTGTCAACTCTTGGTTTATTTCGGCTGTAGCTAATATACCGGTAGTTTATCACATTGTTGTTCATGAAAGACAACAACTGAAATATTAGACTTATGTTTCTTTTCATTTGCAGTGTTCTCTTAGATCATTTGAACTATATAGGAATATTGGATATGCTTTGATAATTTTTCTAAAAATGCAGTTTGGACAAAACATTTTAAATGACGTCTCTTGGAATTCATGTTGGCCTTAAAAGACATCAGCAGCAACTTAGCATCGTTGGAACCCTTATATATGGACCAATATTTTGTTATCTATTGTTGAGAGTAAAATACCAGTAATCGTTATAACGTTTTAAAATATATTTTCATACTTTACCATGTTAAACCATATTAACTTTCTGATTGATCTTTTGATTCATTATATACTTTCTTCACAGTACCTTTAATTTTTGTAGATCTCCGTATAAAATAAAAAAAAAGCGCAAACCTAGTTTTTTCTAAATTTCTAATATATTTTGGTATAAAACATTTCTTATAAATGAGACAATTAGATACTCAATTTAAATGTAATTTAAATAGAAACATGGGGAATTTTCATTTATTATATCAATATTTATTTTTTGAATGTTAAATATTATGCATGAAAATATACATTAACATTTCCAAAATTTTTAAAATTTAAACTTTATTAATGACGTATATTTTAATGTCTGCCGGCTTTATAAAAATTGTCCACGTAAGTCAGTCAACTATAACTTGTTAAATAATCAACAATGTTCCGATAGAAATGAGCAAGATTTAATGGGTAATTTAATAATGCAAAATATAATTGATTTTTCCTAATTCTGAAATATCTTACGTTTATATTTCGTTATTATGTTGGTGATAACTTGCATAACAAATTACGTTTTAAAATCAACTTAAGAGTTTAAAGTTTGTTATTTCACATTTCATTATGTAACTTTTAATGAATCAGCACCTCATGAGTTTTTTATTACCCTAATATGTGTCACTTCAGAACACAGGTTCAATAACCTTAAATAATTTTTTCCGAAAAAAAAGTCGTTTTTCTTGTCAGTGTTTACTTATAAGCAACGAGGCATGCTGATTAATGTATGTGTGTTCCAACTTCTTTTTCTATCTTTTGAACATTTGAAAAATCGTACTCTAAAAGAATAAGTGTTGTTTTGTAACAACCACGATTAACACCTAACCATGTTTCTATTTGAAATAGCAAAGTGTGCCAAAAACGCTGAAAGTTATTTATGGATGTTATTCATTTTCATTCCCAACTGGGGGTAAGGAGTATCCGGCTAGACCGCGACAACCATGAAATTTCTTGTACCTAAATAAGAAAAGGCTTGTTGTCTACAATTCTTTCTCATCTATTTTTCCACCCCTGAAAAGATTTTTTGTAATCGTAATGATGTGCAGAAAATATTTATTTCATATAGAACTCAGTATTCGATTACCTTTTCCTTCGAAAAGTGTTACATTTGAATCTAGCATATGAAATAAGAGTTTAATTTGGATTGATAAAAATTTATTTAGAAACATTGAATCATTTAATATTTTTTTAAAAATTTTTTTGTATTTCTTAAAATATTTTTGCATAACATAGTTTTTTTTTTTTTTTTTTTTTTTTTTTTAAATTTTTAATAAATGACTACTTGTATTCTACTACCTTAAGGTTAAAATTAGGACCTTATGTTAGAATGTACTCAGTAAAGATTATTTTTAGGCATAACTATAAAAAGTGGAATGGTGTTCATCACAATATCTATTTTGCTAAAATTTCAATTCATACAGATTAAAATTTCAATTCATACATAAATATTGAAACATAAAATTTGTTGTTTTATTACATTTTATATTATTTGTTTATTTATTTCTAAATTTAATTTTATTCCTCTCTGTTTGTGAATTGAATTATTTTAAAAAAAAGTTTGCACATAAATCCTTAATCAAGGATGAATAATCATCTAAAAATCTAGAAAACGAAATATTTTTTAATAAACATATTAATATATTAAGTAAGAAGTATTTAACATGAAGTAAAAAAAAAATTTTGTATATAATTTTTAAATTACTTAAATTTTAACAAATGGAATTGCTTAATTGATGAATATTTAACATGAGATTTTAACATGGTAAATTGTAAATTTTTGAATTTTTAATAAATAGGAATACTAATGTTCTTCAAAAACTATTTTATTAATTAAACTGTTAATTTAATAACGATACTGCTCGGAATTTTATTGTCTAAACAATTAAAATATTGATATCTACAAGAAAAATCTAAATTTATAATATTTATTTGCTTTAAGCGTAACTGAGTACCATAATAATTTTATTTAATGTCCGTGGAAGTTTGTCTTTTCTCAGTACTGAGATATATATAACTTTTTAGATTTAATCACTAGTAATCCCTAAGAAAATTTACATTAACTACATTTTAATTTTTAACCAACAGTTATTCTAAATAATTTGGGAATTAATATTGCTAATAATTGTCTATTGGAAAATTTTTATTCTTTTTGCATCAAATAAACCTTCCCGTGAAGTGTGATTTTCTTTTTTCTATCCAGTTTGGTTGGTTGATTAAAGTTTGTTAACCAGAGTAGAGAACATACGTGTTTGTGCGATTTTATTTAATTTTAAACCTTAGAATTTTTTTTGACTGAAATTTAAGAAAGCCATAAAATTCATGTTTTATCAATTTTTTTAATCTGTTTTGCATTAATAGAGAATATCTAATCATTAACTTAAACACATACTTAAATAAGTCATGATTAAAAGTGATAAATTCAAGTGGCATTAATTAACTTATAACTAAGGAATCGCTTACATAATTACATTTCCCATTCAAACTCAAAATTCAGACAATATAAGCTGAAGGTTATTCTTGTTACATTTTTTAGTTTTAAAATTGAAAGCAACTCTTAGATTTATCCGCTATTGATACATCACTATGATTTCAATTAATGCATATACATATTTTACTCTGCTATTCTTTCATCAATTGCAGGTTTTTAAAATATTAAAAATATAAAGAAAAAAACAAATCTCTGATATAAATTAGAAATTACAATTTTCATAAAATTTATTTAACATTCATGATTTCATCGATTTATTGAACAGATCAACTTCAATTTCCTTTTAAAAAAACATGGTTTCGTGAATTTCACGTAAATGCTTTAATGGCTTATGATAATTTATTCAAATTTTATTAAGTATTAGAATGATTCTGTTGTCGGAGCAGCATAATGATTAATAGGAATATAATCTATAAGGATATCAAAAAAGTGATATACTATCCACTTATCTAACCTTCATAGCACCGCAATTAAAAGGAAATAAATTATTTAATTCTTGTGTAAGATTTCTTTCAGTTGAATCATCTTACATTTCAACAGCTCGTTTTAGAAAATGAATAACTTATTAAATTTGTCTGTCTTTAAAACTGGATTTAGTTATGATATAATAAATACCATGACTCCTATTATATTTAAAAGCTAAATTGAAAATAAAAATCATTTGTATTATTCATGATATAAAAAATGCATGAAATATACATAATATTTATATATATTAATTGCTTTTCATGATAAAAATATTTCAGTTTTAATATTTTTTTTTAATTTTAAAAATAAATTTGAAGAATAATATGGAAACATTAAAATACTCTTCAACTTTATAAAAAGCTATATTATAAAAATATAAAATGCAAAATTTTTAGCATTTTCTAGATAAATAATATTACAATAAATAATGAGGAAACATTAAGAAAGAGAATATTAGAGTCTGTTCATAATAATTATAAAGAATTTTCTGAGTAGTATCTGATGGCTCTAATTTCAATTTCACCTAATTCATTTAGAGATCTTCCAAGTAACTTTTCCTTAGACCTGTCAGTCTTCAGTTTAAACATATATTATTTGTTTAATTGTTTTCTTCAGGAATATTAATGGTTTAATTGTTCGTCGAAACCAATTTTTCACTTTCTATTAAAAACATACAGCAAAATCACTGCTAAACTTGACGTCAAATAAATCACTAAGTTTCATTAAAATTACTTAATTTCACTTTCGCTGCTTGCCGTAGCTTCTCTTTAGCAGCTACAGCTGACCATTAGGTTGACTACAAATTCAGGAATTTTGATTTTGATGTATGAGTTGCACCCCCAACAGCCAAGATTAAATTTTAACGCAAAAGCTCTGGCAGTGTTACAAATTCCTTCTGTCCCTAGAAGGCAGAAGTTAAATCGATTTTAGTGATTTTTCGCCCCCCTTCCCACATTTTTCTTCACCCCCCTCTGCCTCTCTCTTTGCTTTCCGCTTTTCCTTTCAACTTTCTTTGAGAATTTAATCTTGCACTTTCTATATAACGCCATCTGTCGAGAAAAATACAAACACGAACCAGAAATGTGGAAAAAATAACATAGTCGATTTTTGCTCCTTACCTCGTTTTATTAAATTTATACCAAAGGCGAGTTTCATTGGAGTAAAATAAATCGCGTCAAAGTTGACGGACTTTTGACGCTGATGCATTAAGAAGGGAGATTACAACTAAGCTTCATAACTTGGTCATTAATTTAAAACCACTGTAAATAGTTATTCTTCTCAAATCTCAATTTAATTTTTGTCTATTTTAAGATCATAGGATAATTAGGGTATACACAGTTTTGAAAAATAAATTCACATATATAATACAATTCCTTTATTATGTCAAAAACAATTCATGTTACAAATTCACACATTCATTATATTCAATAATCTTAATTGACTTGACATAATAATGTTATTTATTATTTTCAAAATGTTATAAAAATTAAATTAGTTATGACATTGAGATTTAAATTTTTCATTTATATCGAAGTAATCTTATTCCTTTTTTTTAAGAAGCAGAGAATTTACACTGTTTAAGTGTAAATCACTAATGTTCTTCTCAAAAGAAAAGTTACCAAAAATAATAATTAAATTGTCGTTTTTCTATGTCTTCAAAATAGAGGAATTTCATTCTAATGAAAAATCTCATTTTATTTAATTTAACATTTCGGGAAAAAATATACTTTTTGATTTTAAACTCTGGTCAAAGAACGAAAAATATCCCATTCCTTATCAAACGCCAAATAGTTATCACTTACAACCTATCTACACGATAATCTGATTTTAATGTTCATTTAAACATCGTTTTTGATCATTGGACAATCTAACTATTTTTTATTTTAAAAACTACAAAAATGACATTATCTAATATTTTATGTAGTATGACGTATAAAACTATTGTATTTTATTTCTAAGTATTGACTACTATTTTATTTTAATATTGGCTTTTCTGATTAAAGAAGCATGAAAATCTTTCAATATCATTTTTGCATGAATTTAAAATATCAAATAATATTCTATGAAATGATGGAAAATACACATATGAAATACACGACTGATATTATCATGGTTCATATGTATGTGTTTTATCCCATGTATAAGGCAATTTCATATTTGTGTAGAAGAAATTAGGTCTTAAATACGACAAATGATTTGTAGACTAGCATTGTGCACTTTGTAAATTAAATAAATTACTTTTAAGAACGTATGCATTAATAATATATATGATGCATTATTTCTCCATTTTATACTAAATAAATTTTCTATTTAGGAGAAGGAGACTTATTTGAGATTGCATTTCAAATAATACAATGACTCTTATTTTACCTAATGGTAAAAAAGCAAACATATTCCAACACAAACACTGCATTAAATATACAGAAATCATTCTTATAATAATTTTTAGCTTGTTTTTATATATTTTCTTATTAAGTGACGTCTTATATATTCTGTTTCTTATATCTACATAATGCTACGTCATATACGGCCTGTCTCCGTTCATTTAATGAAGTAATTCCTTTATACATTTATATGTATGGTGGAAAAATTGCCACAAAACCACGAGATTTGTAAAAGTTTTGCAAATGTATATACAACACTTTTTGTAGAATTTCTCAAAAATAATGCAAAATTTATTTCTTATTGGAGTTATCTTCTTCAAATATTTTACTCACTTATTTTAGCCAAAGTAATTATTTCCTTTAATGTCATAAATAAAGAAAAAAAAAAAAAAGAAAAAAAAATGGCAAAATATTTTATTGAATTCTCAGTTAAAGATGAAAAAACTCATATAAATCTGTAAAAAGTCAAAAAAATTTGTAATTTCTTTCATCGAGAGCAGGTTTCGCTTACTTGGAAATTCGGAAAAGAGAGAGTGTATTAGATTTCCACCTTTTCCGAATGACGCAATTCATCGGGTGAGGAAACTGCACGTAACTCCAAAGACGAGAGAGTGCACTGTTAGATCAAGGCCAGAATTAATTAACAGATATAATCGTAGTTCAGCAAGGCCATTACTCCGAGGGCAGTTGAAGCAACGGATTTGGCAGTCGCTTGTTTACGTCTCAATTTACTAACAATATATAATTTCGAACGCATAATTATTAACTTTAACTTCATTTTTCAAACTAATTACAATATTAACATGTGTATTTAACAAATTTCTGTCACGTTTTTGAGTACTCAAAATCAAATTACGTATAAGTTTCATTTATATACATATATTCTAGTTACTAAAATTTTTATAAATATTTTGATAAAATTCATGATACATTGCATTGTCTTTAATTCTTATAAATTATTAACATATACTTATTATTAATAACTTATAATTAAAAGTATTTTAATTATAAAAGTCATTCATAATTTTTATAATTTGTTCCATTTCTTAACTTCTTAAAAAATAGAAAAGTCGTGTGTTTTTGTATAGAGATGATTTTTTTTGAAGTATAAACATTCCTTAGAAATATTAATGAACTTATGAGATTTAGTAAATAAAAAGTGCTCAAAAAGGGTTTAATTCTCATTCTTATTTATCAGTGGTTGAAAAGGTGAGTTATTTAAAGCATATCTTATTAATTTTGAACCTCAAAATTTTTTTTCATTTTAACCGTCAGATGTAGAAAGTCATTTTAGAAAATTAACATTATTTTAAGATTTTTTGTTAATATTACTTACAAATCATATACATTTTCTTCAATTGTAATTGTAACAAATCAAATTTACCGATAAAAGAAAGTTTAACAATTGATATTTATAATATAATCTGATTTTTAGTATGGAAAATGTAATTGCTTTTATTAATATTTTTCAGATTATTTAAATTTTAGTTTGTGATTAATTTACAGATAATAGCAGAAAAATTAATTTCTGTAAAGAAGAAAATTAAATTTAAATTGTTTAAATTAAATAAATATATAAAAGGTGAGATTACAATGTATTCTTGTCACATTTCCATCGAAAAATTTTGAAAGTTTTCAATATTTAAATTTTGTTTGAGAGTTTTGACTTATATACAATTGAAAGATTTGCTTTTTTGAAATTTTACAACATATTTTTTTTCATGTTATTACAAGATTATAATATTAAGAATATTGTTAAATGTGTATCAGAATACTTTTTTTAACAATATTTCTTATGTTGATAGATTTCAAATGTTTTGATAGTGTTGCAGAAATACTTTGCGATTAATGAGTAATATATGGGACTTAAATCTTTCTTTATTTTTTTATGCTTAATTTTTTATTTCAGTCATTAAAAAAACATCGTCCACGTTATGATTGATTAATTAAGGTAGCTCGCATTTAATCATTGGCATATCATTAAAAATCAATTAGGATTTAATGAGGCATTTTTCAATTAGTAAGAAGGATGAAATTATTGTAAGGCTAATTTCAAAGACATTTCTGGGTCTGAAAAATTCAAAGTTAATTAAAAATTAGTCAAATTGCATAAATTACTTTCTTTTTTTTTGATAATATATTATTGTGTTAATGAGTTTAGTTTAGTAGCAGATATAAAAAATGTTTTCATTTCAATTGTATGACATTATTGATCACCTTTTCATTCATTACAGAACAAAATAAATCAAGTATTAATATTTTAATAAATATAAGAATTGAATAGAATTTCCTATAAAAGATAAAAAAATTATTTAAAATTATAGTATGAAATGTCTTTTTAGATTATGCAAATAGAAAAACCTAGTTTTATAATAACAATAATAAAAACATTATTTGGTTATAAATACAAGACAATTTTTTTTTTCAATATTTCTGAGTAAAAAACAACACAACAATTGAGATTTGAGAACTGAATTCTATTTCTCAATATTTAAGAAGCATTTCATTTATTTTATTTTTTATGGTATTTCTCAGAATGAATGTTCTAGCAGCTTATTTATTTACGAATTGAAGAGATACATAAATATTTTCAAATAAATTTTTTCCCGTAAGTCTGCAAGCATATTCATAATTTCAAAATATTTTTATCTATTATAATCTCAAAGTTTATTATATTAAGATAACATATAGATTCAATTTCTTGAATAATACATTTTTTTTCTAAAATAAAAATTAACATTATGTGTGAAACGATGTAATAAATTTAGGAATTCGTTTGAAATTCAAAAGTTAGAGAATGAATTTGTAATCAATATATATTCAGATATTAATATTAAGATATTGCTGTAAATAAATAGTTTTAATCTATAACATTTCTTTCATTTGATCCGAATACAATTTAAGCCTCAAATTTTATTAATAATTCAGAAAATATTATAGCCTGATTGTAAAATTAAAAGCACTTATATATTAAATATTTATAACAATTCATACAAATATATACAAACTTAAATATTAAAAGTATATTCATATTTTAGTTTAAAAGTAGTCCTATATACATCGCTGTTGAATATATCGCTTTGTTAATGAAATTTTATATTTTATGTTAAAAGTTTTGCTGGATTTTTCTCAGAAATCAATATTTTATAAGAGAAGGAAACAAAAACATAAATAAATGCGTCCTAAATATGTCAAACAACTTTAGACAAATAAATATTGTGAACTAAATCCATACATTTGTACATATAACCCAGCAATCAAGGTTGATACTTGAACTTTTCATCAGAGGCCACGTTTGTAAAATTTATGGTTAATGCAGCGAGTTCAGGGAAAATTATTACTGAACACAGAGTTTTGGGTAAAAAATATTAGCAGGGCAAAATCATAAATTACCCCTTTCACCTTAGGAGCGTATGGGCATATTTTTCTCTCCCACAAAATGCGATGAATCTTTTCTCGATTCATCCATAAATTCCCCGTACTAGGGAAAAGGATGAGTAGCATCATATAAAAAGGGAAAAATACGACGGCTTGATTAATGAATTCGTTGATTCGTAATCAATCATGCGCACAATGAATCGTCCTAAAATATTTTTTTTCCTCCAGCATCTTTAAAAATACTGGGCCTTTTTGATGCTCTAGAAATGCTTTTTTGTTCTTCCTTCTCTGGGCATCAGAGTTACGAGAATTTAAATTATTTCAACAGGATCACGAGGAATTATTAAAAAGGGAGAAACATTTCTTCGTAAGTAGAAGAAATGAGAGAAGAAGAAAAAGAATGTTTAAGAAGTCGTTTATCAAGAGCAAGCAAGGGAGGAAAAAAAAAAGAGAACAAGTTTAAGGCTGAGAGTTAAAAAAATTATAATAAAATGGGAGAAAAAACGAAATAATCATCTTTCAAATGTTCTCATTTTTCTAACGAAGAATAGAGGAACAATGGGTGGAACACGGTAGAGCCCTGAATAAAGAAACTTAAAAAATTACAAGCCTAATAATAATAATAAAAAAGTGGTAGCCACGTATAAAAAAAGTAGGGAAAATCGGAGTAAAGGAGAACAAGAAAAGGGAAAGAATTTCTCTTGATGAGGTGCAGTGTGGGAGGTGCAAATGATGCATGGAGTGTTTACGAGAGAAAATTTCTACGCCGCTTTGTCACGGAGATGAGATGATATTAATTTCGGAAAAAGCATGTCGTTGTGAGCGACAACTCGCGTAATACCAAATGATACTTTGAAACAAACATAAACATTGTTTCAACAAAGATCATTGTTAAAAATGTTTTTTTACAGCTTTAAGCAGTCGCTTAGTAATACCTATTATATTAGTCATAGTTTTTAAATTTATTCAGTAAATTTTCCCAAATTAAACTTTTTTTTAAAAAAAATTTATTTACTATAAATGAATTTTATCAGATTTAGTTGTTTTTAGAGAACGTTTTAAGCAACAAATGTATTGTCACACCAAATTATTTAAACTTAATTATTTTATTCTTCCTAAACTTTTCATCTAAAAGATAAATTTTTTAAATTTTTTTTTCTTATATTTTCATTGATTTCGTACGTTAGGTTGCGTGTTTTCTGTTGAAAAAATTGAATCAGGTTATTTTGTTTGTTTTAGCTACTAATTAATTGGTTTTTAATTATATACTTAAAAATTTTAAACTGCTAAATACATTTTCAATAATTTTATCTCATTACTTAATCACTATTTTAATTTTAGTAATAATTAAGACAGTAATGTATTTATTTATTTAAATTATATGAATTGCAGTAAAATTATTTTTTTTAATATTTCTAAGTATATACATAAATTACTGAAACAATTTAGATATAATTTTTTTAATTCATTATGATTCGATAGATTTTTTTTCATATTTTATGATAAAATAAAAGTATAAATTCATTATAACTGATTTATCTGCATAAAATAAACCTTAAAACAACATTAGTTTACATAATAAATAACATTTCGCAGTCATATTGCTTACGTTTTACATTTTGATATTATTTATGTTCAGTTGTTTCATATGCGGCAATAAATATTTTTCATACATATTTTCAACTCATTTTTATATAATTCAATTTGTATACTCAATATATGACTTTCTCATTAATTTATAACAAATTATTTTATTTACTTATATTAATTTTTAGTTTTAAGAGTGTAACACTTTTTGATAAGTTCATAAATATTGGCGTAGATTGAAATTTTGTTAACTAAAATGTATTTTCTCGAATATTTTCCTTAAATAAATTCATGATTGTTTTATCTTAATATCGTATTGAGTTAAAAAAAAGTTGTAAGTTAAATTGGTAAGTTTTATACTTCTTTTAAAGCTTATTTCAAGTTATTTTAAGGCATATATACATTCATATAGAAACAAAAATTAAGAACTTTAATTTATATTTATTCGTATTATTTTTCCTTACACTTCTTGATAATAAAAAACGTTCTATTATTAAAAAATATAACGATATTAAAGATATAAGACATAGGAAAATTAAAAATTCTTTGAATTTCATTATAAGTTGTAGCATGCATAAGTGTAGTTATATTATCAAAATTTAAATTGCTTTATGAATTAACAATTATTTTATCAATGAGTGTGAAATTTGTAAAATATTATAAAATGGTATATTGATAGTAAATAAACAAAATTTTTTATGAAAATAGATACAAATTTGTTGCAAAAGCCACTTTTTGTGTTTTTTATATTAAATCCTCAAATTTTTACAATTTTTTTTCATAAAATTGTATTATTTTCCTATGCAAATTTTTTTTATCATGTTCATCATACAATTAATTTGTAGGGAATTTTTTTTTACTTTATTTTCAAGAACATTCTGCCTTCACATACTGTTTACTACTTCGATTTTTTTCATTCATCAATCGCGTGCGACTTGAAGAACTACGGATCAATTATGGCATGTCTTATTGCAGAATTGCATGTCACAAAAAGTTAAATGTACAACTTTTTTTAGAACTTTTATATATACGTATTATTATCAGCATATGAGATTAGATAGTGTTTCTTTAAAAAAAAAAACTTTCCATTTTTAAATAATAATATCACACTTCCTTTATAAGGTCAGTTTTTATTAAGGCTAATGTTAATAGCACATGGAAAGCCGTTTATTAAGTTTTAATATTAAAATTTCTTTTTGCTAACAAAAATCAGAATTCCGCAATTTTTCTATTAAAAAATTATTTATATAAATAAATATTTAAAATAATTTGCAATACAAATCAAATGTTAAATATGCAAATACTAAGGAACATAATATCCATTCGTCAAGCTCGGATATTCTTACATAGCACGAAAAGCTAATAACTAAAATATATTTTGAAAACTGTTAAAGCAAAAATGAATAAAGAGCTCGGTTTGTAGTTGAATACTTTACACTCTAGTTTTCAGTTCCAACAGCTTGTATGTTAAACTTTTATTTCTAGTTGGGATTTTTGTGGTAGCATGAAATCAACTTTAATCCAAACATTCCTGATGATTAGTCTTTGCAGGAAAAACTTCAAAAATGAGTGACAATTCACTCATTAAAACTAAATAGAAAATTGAGTTATTTAATATAATTCCTTAAATATTCAGACTTTACATACCTATTTAGGCAAATGAGTGAAATTTATATTCATACTAAACGCAATTAATTTCATTGCCATAGTTAATTTCCTGCATTTACATGAAATTTATTCTAAATTTACTGCAATGATCTATACTTAAATTATTTTCATTTCCTAAAAATTATAAAAACCACAGTATTTAAGAAAATTAAAGAAATTATAAAGTTTAAAATCTAAGCAAATTACATAAATTTCAGATGCAAACATTCTTACGAATTGGACCGTCATGTAATCATAATGCTGGTCACTTTCAATTAAATTAAATTGATTTTGATATACCTTATATTATTTACAATATTATCATCTAAAGAAATTAAATCATAACTTTTACCTATTTTTTTTCTTCAAAATTCTTTCTTCTAAAAATCTAATAATTAATTTTTTAGTTAAGCATTAATCTAAGAAGTTCTTAATCGAAGATTTCAAAGTTTTAAATTTAAAAAAAAAAAAAAAAAAAAAAAAAAAAAACTGCAGTATATGATTTGAGTTTTCAAATCGTTCTTCTAGCTCATAGAGCTACAGAACTACAATTAGTGGCTTTGTTCCCAATGCATAAAATAATTGGATAAAATGTATATCACCCAATAGAATGATCTCTATTCAAAGACGCAGCAAATGATAATAAAGCGTGATGAAAAACAATTTGCTGATTATGTTTCATTTGTCCAAATGATGAACAACACATTTGATAAATTGACTTTACGTGGTAATTATTATATTTTCACAGAAGTCATTTGCTACTTTTAAAAGTCCTCATGATCTTTAAGGTGCTGAATACGTTTATTGAAACTTGACCCTCTATAAGATGCTATTTGATGATACGTATATTAAGGGTAAAAAAAAATAATTTTAAAGCAAATAAATAATGAAAATGCTTTTCACTGTTACAAATGGATTTTTCCTAGTCATTTACTTTCCTCTCTTAAACTCGTTTATTTAAGTTAAGTTGCCTACAGTAGATATTTTTAAGAATTAATCTAAAATAAGGCATAATAATATTTTTGAACTATATTTTTGAATGAATTTGAATTTACGATAAACATTGAGCACTCAATTGCCTTAAAATACTTTAAATATTTAATGTGTTTTTTTTTTTTTATTATTTTTTTTATTTTTTTATTTTGTGTGTGTGCGCGATTGCACTCTTATTTTGTGACACATTTTATTAGTCAATAAATACTTTATCAAAATTCATTACTTAAATATAATGATATGAGTTTATCTATGTAATGTGGTTTAACTTATAAAATATTAAGCAAGTGCTAATTTTAAGTGATTTGTAAGAAAACATATTATTCATCTTCGATGAAGTGGTTCGTCAAAAGGTTATCTTATGTTAAATGCAAAAAATTAATTTTAATTATTTATTTATATCTGATATCATTTTAATATAATTAAACTCGGGTAAATAATAAATGATTCTAACAAATAGTTTATAAATAATATAAAAATATTTAAAATAGTGAAAAAAATATTATTAACTAAATAAGCGACTGAAATTTATATCAACAAAATAAAACAAAATAATGATATAGGATAACAAAAAATAGGAAGTTTATTAGTATTTTCCTTCATCATTTAACTTCTGATCCAATGTTTGAGATTCGGGTTTCAGAATCAAATTAAAATGAGTCATACGACCATAAATTTACGAAGAGCGATACTTTTTGATTGAAGGACGAGGCTCTTTGCCCCCGGAGGTATATCCTTAGCGACGGCTCCAAATTTGGCGTCAATCTCCTTCAAAAGTTCTCATTCGTCATAGGTTTTTGTCTTTAGCTTTCTTACATCACAGAAGAAGAGCGAAATAATAACAAAAAGAAAAGCATCCACAGTAAGGGATGTCGCTGGGAGATAGAGCTTTTACTTGTCTTGACCCGTTTCTTCTCTTTTCGCCTTTCTCTTTTCTCATTCTGGCTCGTTTTTCATTTTCTGGACCTTTCTTTTCTTTAGAATTTCTTTTTCTATCTCTCTTTTTTCATTCCCTGTTTTTTTCTTTTTCTATTATTATTATTATTTCTTCTTCCTCTTTTCTAGATCGCCCCCTCTCAAAATAAAGTCTTGCTCCCTAGCGAACTGCGATTTCTTTTGTCATTTTTTCCCCTTCTATTTTTCAGTCCTCAAATTTTGCTCTTATTACTGCTTTTGTTATCTGTTTTTCGTCCTCTCCTATTTTAGAGAGATGGGAATCTACATAGGAATTTGGAACTGCATCATTGATGGTTTCAAAGCGTTTTACAATAAATGGGCGTGCTTCTGTTTGTTTACTTTGGGTGTAAGTTTATAATGTTGCAAATACACGAATTGAAATAACATGGCTAACCCAAGCTATTATAGTTTAGAACTAAACAATTGGAAAACTGACCAAATATATTTTAAGTTACTGTACATACCAACTTTAATGAATGTTATTTTAAAATTAATTTAACTTAAAAAAAACCAATTTAACTTACAGTTTTTAAGCAATTTTAAGCAAACAGAACTGCAACCATTTTTTATTAAAATTTGGTTAGTAAAATTTTGAATTAGTTTTCTCTTGATTTATATGTAAAGTCATGTTTCATCATAAATACTTAATTTTTAGAAAGATATATTAAAAATGTGTTTTTAATTAAAAAGTTAAATGATTGATTGGTAGTTATAAAATTCTTTTTTATGCCAAAAAAAATGGATATAATTTTTTTATTAATTTGTGGAATTTCTATTTTATATAATTCAATAATCAATCAAGTAATAATAATGGCTAATTGTCACTTAGTCTTAAAAACGCTTGAATATTAATTTGTTTTTCACCGTAAAAACTTACTTGATAAAGTAACATTTCTGTTACTTTTCTTACTTACATATTGTGATCATTGAAAAACGATCATAAAATTTTAAAAATTACAATGAAGGAGTCATTGTTTTCTACATATATTATTAATAATTCTACTTATTTGTTTTTGTATCAGTATTTAACGGCAGATTTTGCACAATTTTAAAAATAATTTACGTTTCTATATGAAATCAAATTATTATTTTTATTTTTTTATTTATTTTTATTTTTGGGTATATTTGTACACATTTCCTCTCTAAAATAAATAAATGTGTACGCGATTTATCATTTTCTTTCATGGTATTCATATAAAATATGAAAAATTTACAGATTAAAGCTCATAAAAGATTATAAACTATACTTACGACAAATTAAGCGTAGTAATTGACAAACTTAATTTACACACAGATTATTTACAAGTGAAACTAATTGTTATTAAAAACAAAAGATAAATAAGAAATGAAGCGAGAAATTAATCATCTGTAACACAATAATGTGAACATATATAAAAATGAAAAGTAATAGAATTTTCTGCTTGAATAAAAGCTTTTAATGAAATGAAAGATAAAATTTAAAAAACGAAAATGAAAGACGAATATGAACAAAACGAAAGGAAAGACAACACTTAAAAAAATGCATAACATTTATAATTGTTGCATAAAATGAATGAAATGCTTTCATTAATTAAAATGGTTTGACGTTATAACATTATTTTCTATATATACCAAGAGAAAAATATTTCTGTAATTGTTGTTATCCAGAATTGAAATTAAAGATATATTTAATTGACAATTTTACAACGGTCTTAGCATGTTTGATATCAAAACGAAAGCTTTTTTACGTTTGTTTTCATTAAAATATCAGTCTTAAAAAGTAATTATGTTAATTCATTATCATAGACAATGTCCTCCTGATGCTCTTGCTGATTACGCTGTAATTTTTTCATCATTACTTAACCAATAACAAACTGTACAAGCCGTTATTAAGTATTTCTGAATATTTTTACATGCCAGCTGCATATAATCTAAATGTCTTCGCCATCCCTAATAATATGCAGGAGGAAAAGCCTAGAGGAAAGCTACTCGATCTCTCTCTCTCTCTCTCTCTCGTTACTCTTGTAATTAGATACTAGTCGGAAATCGCTAGACTTCGGCAGCTCATTATAATTGGCGCGCGCATTTTATCTTTTCGTCCGGGCCGGCAGTGATAGTGAATATTTGATTAAGTCGGCAGATATTTCGGAATGCACGCTTTTGTTTTGGAATGCGCATCACGCGTCGACCACCCCATTCCCTAACCCCCGTGATTCCCTGACGAGCAAGATTTCCGAATTCATTATTCGCGCCACGATTTTAGCGCCTCGGAAAGCCTGATTAAGGATATCCGAGGATGTCATAATGACGCTAATGACCGCTAAAAGTCGCCTCACACCTATATTTGCGGTTTGCTTGCCAAAAACTGTATTTGTTGAGTAGGAAGATCTAATAAATTCATCACAGCGTATGAGAATCAATTAATTGGTGTTATAAATAATTAATGTGGCGTTAATTCAGGTTTTGTTGAATAAATATTTCTTCCTATTTCCTGCTTGGTTCCACTATTTGGGAAAATCGTATGTAGAGTAACTCATATAACGCTACCTAGACTAATATATTTTGGCTTCACTATTTTAGTAAAAAAAAATGTCTAATTAATGAGTTGTTTACTTTCAGAAAGCGGTTGTTCAACAAGACGTTTTATTTAAAGCATTTGATAACAATGGAATCATTGTCAAATAATTTGAAAGAAAAAGGAACGATATATTTTTGTAATTATTACATTATTATGAAGAAAAATTTTCATGTTAAATTTATTTCCATAATTTCGTTTCATCCCCAGTGTAAGAACATATCTTAGCTATTAAATTATGTTATGAAAAACATTCTATTTGTTTAGAAATTTGTAAATGAAGATACTAGCCAAACGCATGTTCTTTAATTTGTGATTTCTCTAAGAGATTTTCAGGTGATTTATTTTATTAAAATAGTTGTTCTGAAACACGAATAATTAATTTTTAAATGGCATTAAATTATTTTTTTTGATCTAAATAAACAACTATCTTTTATTTTTTTAACTTTCATAATTCAATTATGAATTAAAATTTTATTACAAATTCATTTTTAATTTAATTCAGTTTATTGAAAATCTATTTTATTTGTTTATGAGTTTATATACGTATTTAGAAATTACAGTATTAAATATTAATTGTTTTATTTTATATAAAAATTCATTTTGGAGTTTTTGGAAAGTAATACTTTCTAAGCAAATAAGAAAGTTCTAATTTTAAAACAACGTTTTTCGGAGCTTAAGGTTGTTTGTTCGATAATAGCAACAGTTAAATAACGGGAGAGGGCCACTGCCATCTGCTTGAATGTCTACTGTTGTGAGTGCTTGAGAGTTTCCTGAGTTTTCTCTCTTAAGGCACATGAATTCAGCTTTATAGAAAGTTCTTGTGGAAGGCAATTTACGTGGTAGACGCTAAATTAACTCATAACAACCCTTCACGGAAAAGCTTTCCATTATCCTATATCAAAATTCTAGACTATCAATACAAATCATACAATCAATACAAGGCAAAATGGTTATTTCCATAAACAGCGTAATGCATTTGTACGTTGGAAGAAAAAAATTGGAATGAATTTTACATAAGTAATAAGACGTAGCCGCTTATGGCAAGGAAAATTTAGAGACAGAGTGAGTGATTCTCTTGTATTTATTATAATAAATGAGCATACAAAAATAGGATATATAATATCCATCTGTTAATTACTTATATATAACAATAGTTATGTTGTACTTAACATTAATCATTTCGATGAATGTAGTTTTATTATTAATCCATATTGAGTTCAATTATCTAGTTTGAAATTTTGATGTATATATTATATTACAAATAAAAGTAATTGTATGTATTTTAAAATAATTAGTATGTATATATATCAAATATGTGTGCTAAAGTAATTCGTTTACAAATTTTCAAGCTTAAGTACCAAGACTTCAAATATAAGAATGTTTATTTCTCGCATTTTATGGTAACTCAGTTTTAATTTAAATTGGCAGCTATGAATTACTTCGTCTTCCAAAATTACTTTCTAAGAGACCAAACACAAAGATGAATGTAATAAGTTTTCTGTCTCGAAATGCATGAAGAAAAAATAATTAAGTAAAAAATTCTAGGAAAATTCACCCTTTTCAGGACTTGATGCGAAGGAAAAATAACAAAAACGAACCTATTCAATTCCTCCTAATTAGTGAATGAAAATTTTTATCGAATTTAATAGACATGCTTTTTTCCCATTGTCTTTAACTTCGTTTCCAACTTACAAGAGCTTATTAGCATCGAGGAGTGGACTTTCTTTTCTTTGGCGAAGGAAACAGCAGACATCATCAATGTTTAATTCCCAGATGTCACATCAGCAGCCAAAAGTTGATGCATTCCTTCTCTCCAGATCACGTTCTTTCTTTTGTTTCACGCCAAAACTTGACGAATGAAGCCCCTTCTGGCTGTTAGATAACCCCCGTTCTCTTTAATGAACTTCCAGGTCTTTCATTTTGCTTTTTGCGGCAGAATAAAGATAGATATGAGGCACTAAGCGTTTTCTTCTACCCTTTTGAGGATAGTAAAGTCTCTAATTTTTTTATAACATTTTATTTTTCATTATCTTATTAAAATAATGCTATTCGTAAACACAGTATTAGTAGTTATAAAACAATTCAGTAAATTTTGATGAAAGTTATTAGCATGAAGAAATCCTTAATCACACCTCTTTAGAAAGTACTTTGTTTTTCTATACATAAGTGCAAGAATGTTGCAGCAAAATAAACTAAATGTAACTATGAATGCATTAAATATGCTGATATACATAAAGTAACAATGTCTTAATTTTTGAAATTATTGAAAATGTACCACAAAAAAGACGAAACGTGGAGAAATAATTCTGTTAATTTTTGACATGTTTATTTTAAATGACTTTTCCGTTTTGAAAAATGTATTTGACTGAATTAACAATTCACATTAGTTTGAACTTATTAATAAACAATGAAATACATTTTTGTAAAGTTTTCTTCATAAAATGACAAGCAAATAATTTATCTAAGCAATCCAAATAGTTTTTTTACAATTAATATGAATTAATTATGTATAGAATAAAGGGTGTTTTATTTCTTACATATAGCTTGATATCACATTTGATCATTTTTAAGAAATTGACTTATATTTTTAAATTTATGGATTGAATAGTATGACATATATTTTTAAAGTTTGAATACTTAATTTTATAAGTCATTATTACTGTTTACTAACAAATTTTAAAAATACGTAAGGTTTATCTAGTTATACGCTGATTTCTTTGAACAGCATATTTAAATAATATATGGATTTCAATTTAATTTAATTACGATAATTATAATTATTTATTTAAATTTTACATTAAAGTCCTTTCCCACATTTATCTTAATATATAATTACTTCATATTTTATTGTTGTAATTTAAAAAAAAATCCTTAAATATCAATAAAATTGCGTGATTAAATAAAATGAATTTTTAAAATTTCTCTTAGCTTAAGAATAATTTTTCTTGTTACTTTCTTTTTAAGCATCGTTTAGGATTTTTTAAGTATAACTAATAATGAATTTTCTTGAATCTTATTTTTAAATTATAAGGACTAAGTGACTTTTTTGTACATTTCTGAACACCTTAACAAAACCACAGATTTAAGGATTTTTATGTAAAAAAAGCACTTTACACATGGAATGATCTGTGATCTAATAAAAGAAATAGTAAGAGCATTCAGTTAGGAGTAAACTGTTTTTACCAAACCTTGCATGACTGGTTATTCTGTGACCACAAAAGCTTATATCCTGTTCTTCAACACGAATTAAAAGTTATTCTTCCTGTTCCATTTTTCATTATTAATTTTCATAACTAGAAACAGTATAACTTTTTGTTCTTTTAGCATATACTAGAAAAATAAAAACTTCGAAAAACAAATGCGTGGTTTTGATGAATTTTAAATCTGAATACACAAATAATGCATTTCTACCTAGTATATATATATAATTAAAATGCTTTCATATGAAAATTGTCTTTCATTTTATAATAAATTTTCTTCCTCTGAACTTAAAAAGTTTACAAAAATTTATAAATACAAGGATTTTTTACTAAAGTAGATAGTAAAAAATTCTATATTAATTGTTCACTAACAATTCAGTAAGCTATTTTACTATACTTAACATAGTAAGCTATTTTACTATATTGGTCCAGATAATCTAATTTTATGAACCCTTTTCAAATAATTAAACCAATTACAAAAAGTAAAATATAACCAAATAACATAAATAATTTTTTAATATATTTTTTACTTAAATTTTATCAGCGAATAAAAAAAGAGCATCATTATAATATAAAATTATACTGATAAATATTCAATGAAAAAATATGTTTTCAATTACATCATTTAACAACATCTAAAAAAATATTATTTTAAAATAAATTTACTCTCGCAATATAATATATTGAATTGTGTCTCTAGATATAAACAATTATTTTCAAATGTAAGAAAAGGAAATGAAAGCTATAATAAATTAAATTACATGAAATAAAGGGGAGACCTATTTTGTAATTTGTGATTTGTTAAGTAAGTTTGTATTCACCATAAAGAAACTGGTGTTTCAATTATTTATTTGATGGTCAGTTGACTTTAAACTCAAACACATTCAATGGATTTATGATGAACAAGGTAATAAATACAGTCATTTTTATTTTCAAATGAATGCCCGTTTATTAACTTACCAAAACTATGACTCATTTCGGTCATTTAATTAATATATCTAAAAGTTTTCATGGATTTCTGTAAAGGAAATGTGCTTAAATTGTTCATTTCATGTCTGACTGATCACTGTTTTCAATAAAAAGAATATGATTGAGCAAAATATGTCGAATGATTATAAATATGCAAATTATGTATAAATCCAGCATTTAATTTTTTTGATTTTGAAAAACTTTCCTCTAACTCTGCTTAAAAGAAACCTTGTATAAGGTAAAATAAATAAAGATAAGAAAGTTATAAAAGGAAAAGAAATATCATAATTTTTTTTCCTGTTATTAGAAATCTGGCGAACAGTACTCTTACGTAAGCTATTACAAAAACAAGATCTTAACTTTCCTTTTCAACAGCAATTTTATGATATTTTTATACTTTTTAACCTTTCTTATTAAAATGACTCTCAATATGAAAAATATTACTTGGAAAAGAATATAAGCAGTGTTATTTCTTTTCTAAACAATGGAAAAGATGTTTTTCAAGTTCAAACACCGAATATTTATTTATAGACAATTTAAATCTGCATTAGATCTCGAAGATTTCCTCATAATTGATATTTAAATGCTTTTTACTCTCAAATGGAAAACTAACTTCTTATTCAATGTTTCACCAGTTATCATTCAATATTCTATTTTTATAATTGTTTATAATTTATTTATCGTTGTTTATTTGAAAATGATGTCATTTGTGCAGAAATCTACTTTAAAATGTACACAATGAAATAAATTTGAGGGCAATGATTAGAAATATTTTGAAATCCTAGGCAAAAACTTTGGAAAAACAAAGAAAAACATTGGAGTATTAATAATGTTTTCAAACATTATCTTCAGTTATATACGTTTTTTTCAGACCATACATTATATGACCTATGACTATATGAATCTAGGGAATGATTGAAAATTCATTCTATTGTCCCTTGACACCACGTAGTCGGCACCGTAACACATTAACGTTATTTTAAGGTATTTTAACATCCACAGAGTAAATTGAAGAAGCATTCTTCATGAATAGAAAACAATATCAATACTACAATAATAGGAAGAAAACCTGGAAAACTTCCTAGCACGCACCTTGAAAGACGTACCTAAAAAAGGAAAAAGTGCTACATCCACATTTAGTTGTTTAACAGTATCTATATTCGAATCCTACCATTTTTTGCTCTAACAAATTTTTTCTTTCCCTAGGCAAAAAAAAGTTAAAGTAAGAATAAATAGACAGTAAAACTACCTATCAAATAAACTTAGGAATTTCCGAAAAATTCACCAAATGAGATGAATGGGTGATAAAATTGGAACAAAAAAATTATATTACGTGCACGTACACACATACATCATTCGCACTGACATAAATAGGTGTTGAAATTAATGAATGATGAGAAAGGATTTTTTAAGCATTAATTATTTTTTCATGCTTCCGCTTTTCTTTCTCTGTGTGGCTGTGATTGAGGGTGTGAAGAAAAAAAGTAAATGAATGAGGTAGGAGAAGCCCCAGTGAACGATAAGAAGAATTCGGTGGTTTTAATTATTCCTCCTTGACGGTATCCTGAGTGTATTTATTTATTTTTTCCCCTTCTTCTCATCGACTCCATTCCTCGTGCTGGAGGAGAAGAAGCTTTTAATGAAATCGCATCTCTCGAGTGAATTGTCCCGGGGACGCCGTCCAGCGATGATGCGGAGGAGAAAACACCTCGTTCCTCAAGCTGCCCATCAATAACACGCTAAAAGGGACTGTTCCCAAACGGCAGGACATCTTGGATACAGCTCTGAATTTTTCTGTTATTGTTTGTTCATAAAATAAAGTTGAGGGAAATGACTAAAATAAAAGCATGGGAAAAAGATTCAAATTGAAAAGTTTATATTATTACCAAAATTAAAATATGAATTACTTTTTAATAAGATATATTAAAAAATTATTAAAAATTTTTTTTAATTAGTCTATTAAAAAATTTTCTAATATAAAATATTTACTTTTTTACTATTTTCTGGTTTTCAACTATATTCACATACTTCAAGTAATTGAATATCAGAAATCAAGCATGACTAAAAACATTTCAAAATTAATAAATAAAACAAATCTGGATAGTTAATGACAATCAATTGCATATAAAATCAAATAAGCTATTTACATAAAATTAAAACTTACAGTTTTTTAATTTTTAGAGCATAAAGATATCAAATGTTCATTTATTTACAAGATGTTTATATAGTATCTCTAACTGCAATTTACAATCATTGATTCATTTTATTATCTATCAAAACCTCTCAAATTTTCTAATTTAAAACTGACATTTTTTCCTCTCAACACATTTAACAACATTTTTTCATTTCTTCAATAAAAAGAAACTAATTTCATTATAATGAAATATTTAACACAGTACTTTTGTCCAAAACAAAATTTTGTTTATATGAATCCCTTTTAAAATTTTCTTAACATCACTTAAAATTAACTTTTACGATATGACCTAAATTTATTTTTAAATATTATATTCGTAAGCATATTTACAATAAAATGTTCAATTATCTTCTACTTTAAATAAATTCGTTACTTTAAAAATCAAATACTTAACTTTTTCTTTCAATTATTTAATTTAAAAAGGCTCGAAAGACTTGAGAAATAAAGGAGTTTTTCTAAAATAGGAACATTTCTCACATTTATTGCTTAATGTAACATATTTTATAATACCGAAAATAACAAAGGAATTGTAAATAAGGGAAGAATTGTTTCCTATTTTTTCAGTATGATGAATAGAGTAATAATAATTCCAATTTAGTTATAGAATTTCTGCTTTCTTACATTAATCCTATTTGAGAGAAGTATTTTTATGAACACTTAAATAAACAACGCTGAGTTTGATTATTCTTAAATGTTTTGACAGTAATGACTGTTGCTTTTCAAGAATTTTCTTTAAATAGGAAATTCATATCAATGCTTTAATTTCTTGAAATAACTGTGAGCTTTTTCTGTTTTCGCTTTCTCACATTTTTATTTTTGAAAATATGAAAAATTTCCTTTATAAATAAACATTTTAATAAATTTTCTTAGTTATCATATCCTCAAATTTTGTGGGAAAGAATTCGTACGTTTAGGTACCTGCAATTTAAGCAATTCTAAAAAGTTACTCAAAAATTTTTGTTTTTCAAAATCAAGTATGTAAGCGATAACTTAACTAATTTTGGAAGCAAGGACACGAGTACATACAGTGTACACAATTACATACATTAAGTACATAACAATTTTTAATCATTAAAATTGTAATTGCTACCGAATTTTATATAGATTAATTAAGGAAATTAAAATATTACAGAAAATTTCGCAATAATATAGGCCTAAAAAACCTTAGTGACTAATTTGATTATGTTTTAAATTTTATAGCCCAAATACGAGAAATTAATTTTGATTTTCAAAACTGATAGCATTTTTTTAAATAATATAAACAAAGAATAAAGGAAAAAGTTATATATTTCAAACCTGATTTTGTTATCTTATTTTTTTAAATCTTTTTCTTTGGTTTAATTGTATAAACAGAGGTTATTTCAGAATTAAATATAACAACCGGAATAAAAATAAAAAGAGATTACGTACATATAGGATCATCACCACAAAAAATATATATTCTTAGAACACATGTGAAATGAAAAATAACATGTTTGCAACTAATTTAGCTTCTATCAATTTTGCATATTGAAAAGTTTAAATAACAATATATTCTTTGATTACAAATTATGTATTTTGCAGCACACAATAAATGCCATATATTATTAAAAATGCAATATGGGCATTTAACTCGTTATTTCTTAGTATTTCTAAATTTTTATTCTTTATGTTACAAAATAATCCACTTTATATATCAAAATAAAATTAATTAAGGAGTATAATTATTGTCAATAAAATAATATACATATAGTGATAAATTATTATTAAATTTAGGCTACAAAAATATGAAAATTTATAACGAAAACTTTAAAAATAATTTTGAAACCTTTACAAAGTTTTTTGAAAACGAATACAACGTCGCCTATTAGAACAAAAAAGCCGCCAAATTCCTAGATTTCAACGACAATCCACTGACAACTTTGGCTTCATATTTCTTTGCAACAGCTGCAATCATAAAGAAAAAAGATATGTCTGACTTTAGACAATCAGGTGAGGTTTCGAATTTTGGCTGACAACCACATGTGTTTGGAGGAAGAACGTTTGATCTCACATTCTCAAATTTAAAAAAATATTATGCTTAAAAAGTGAACAAATTGTCTATCAAAATCATTACTTGAAGGGGAAAGGAAATCTTACTTATCAAACTTATCTTATTCCTAGAAATTTCAATGATTGATGATTATTTTTATTAGCATCATTTTTTTATGATCCGAGTCACAATTCAGGATTTCTAGAAAACTCAGCAATATATTTTAATACAACCAGTTTTGGCGACTGTTGAAAAACCACGTAGTATTTTCTTTGCTTATCCAAACAATTTTTTGCTGAAACCGTTTTTATTAATCCTTGAATAAATAAATCTTTGTACAAATGGAGGTAATATTTTTCTATCAACTTCATGAACATCGCTGTATTTCGAAAATTTATGAATGTTTAAAAAGCATAAATTATTTATAAATGATTATCAACTAAATTTAAACAGTTAGGAATAAGTAAAAATAAGTTTCTTATATTAGAAAAAAAAAGTGATCTAACTTTAAGAAGTACAAGTGAGTAAATTTATAAAAGATTTAATTTAACAAAGCAAACACATAAAATTTTATTTCTTTATAATTTATTAGAAAATGCTTATATGTACTACTAAATTGTAATTAGATTAATTCATTAAGATAAGAAAAAAATATTTTTAAAAAGCTTCATTTCACCATTGTCTATTTAGTTTTTTTTTTTACTCATTGCAATATACCGAAACTTAGAAAACATGTGTTATATTTCTCAATGTTATTAAGAAACAATTTCAGTAATCCAAAATTAACAATGTAACACGAAGCAATTCGTGTAAAAATTCATTAACTACAAGAATTTTTGAGAGATGTACTGTTTCATTTCTTCCTTAAAAAGTAACATTCAATTAATGAACTATTCCTACGAAAAATAAGTGCAAATTGAAAATTTACGTTTCGAATTTCAACATTTTCTAGCGAGATATAGCATGTTCTACTTATTTATCGGAATAAATCTAAAGAAAAGAAGACCTATAATCATTTTTAAGTAAAATTCATTAATTTTCCCAGAAAACATTTTGCTACAATGTTTTAAAAACTGTTACTCTACTAGTTTAGATTTCTAAATTAGAATTTTTAGAAATTAATTCTTAGAATAATAATTGAAAATTAATTTTAGATGTTATATAGATGTAGGCAAAAATTATTTTTTATGCTAACATGGAATTTATGAACTTAATTTTATTTAAGTGAACAAATATTCCCTAGTAAAACCTTAAATTTTTAATGCACTCACTTAAATTTGATATTTTGTATTTAGACCTCACGATATGAATTCATGTTTATTTAATTAGTTTCCTCCTTCTCAAGTAGAATGTGAATTGAATTCAAGTTTCCTAATTCCCAGTACGAAATTAAAGTTAATCGTGAGTATTAGAACTATACACTAAGCACAAAAAGTAAAATAAATAGTCTTTATAAAAAGTCTATCTTCTGAAATAAATAAACAAAAACAAAATACTAAACAAAGAATATAAATTACAATATTTTGAACAATTATAATCTTTATTTTGTAATAATGTTATGAGAAAAAGGTGTTTAACAATATTTAAGTTTCTAAAATTTATGTTTTACATAATTTTTAGAAAATGAAACATTGTTTAGCACAATTTGCTCAAATTGTGCTAAATTATGCAAAGTATAACTTTTTTTAAATCTTTAATCTAAATTAGTTCTCAGTCATTTCACTTGTTAGTGCATGTAACAATCGGCTCATTCATTCATATTTCAGTGTCTTATTTCTCGGTGACAAATAGACTAGCGTGTTTACTAATAATTATTATCATAAAATTTCTTTCATCATTTGTCTTTTATAAATAAAATGTAAAATTTCTGACCCTATCAAAAAAGTACTTTAAAAATTTTGACATGTCATCACACAAACTTGAAGTATAATTAGCATATTCATGTCGCTACTTCGTCATTAAAGAAACCATAGTCATTTTTTGACTATATAAAGAATGCATAATCTTGTGATTTTGCTGAAAACGTTTAAAAGCTACTTTGTATTTAGTGACGCTGGGATATCTATTCTTTTCTGTAAGTTGAAAGATAAAATTTTCAATAAAACTTAAAAACCTATATACATACAATTGTTATGATTTACTCTACTACTATAGCGTATGAATATTTACAATGTAAAATTTTAATTTTATGCTTAAAAAATTTCAAGACCTATATTATATAAATTTTAGCATTTTAGATCAATGTTTTTGGTGCATTCTTATATATGCAAATACAAAAAACAATTATTCTTTCATATATATTTATCAAATTACAAAGTATTCTTTGAAACATTTTTTTGCTTACTGTGTTATGTTAGAAGAGGTTCTTTACATTTAGCGAAAACTATTTGTGCTAGACTTTTCTATATATCTAGTTGAGAAAAATCTACAAATTTTCCTCTCATTTCAAGTTGCGTATTGTATTTTCTCAAAAATTTTCGGAATCAAATTTTGATACATTACTTTATATATTACTGTATTTATAAATAAAAGTAACTGAAATGTCATACGTCTTGAATAAGATTTTTTGTTTTACAATAGAATCTTTATTTAACCTAAACTATTGTTTTAATAAATATTTGCTTTTTATAATAAATTTACTTTTGACATGAATTTGTCAAATTAAAATTCATTTATAAAATATACGAAAATTTTCCCCTCATTATTTTTACGGAAAATCTATCGATATTAAGAAATATTTAGTACATTTTATTCATTAAAAATTTGAATTCCTCCTATGTTAATAACATATACAAATTACAGAAGTAGTATACAAAAGATAAAATTTATGTTCGCGGAAAATAGAATGTCTGATATTTCTCTTTCATAAATTCATTAATCAACTAGATAGTATTTCCGTTTCTCCGTTACATAAGTACTTTCGAAGTGGGTATACTTAAAGAAACATCAATAAATCTGCGAATTAAATCTTAAATTCGTTAGCAAACAAGCTGTATATAAATGAATTTTTAATAGTGATTCCCTTACCGGAATAATTCTTCTGACAACAATGAGTTCCAGAGTCTGTGAAGCGTTACAACCAGATGCACAATTAAGAGTGGGCACTAATTACCAAAACAACTCATTACGCGTAGGGAGAGGAGTTTAGGAATTTCTTTGTGTTCTTTTTTTTTTTCCTCTCTTCGTTCTATTCCTCCACTCATATCAGGAAGATCAGTTTAAGATGTACCAAAAATAGGTCGACACTGTTTCTGGAGCCACGGTTACAGTATCAGAGGAACTCATTCGATTCTTTCTTACTTATTACTATTTTTTTCTTGTACCTCCCTCATGTGCTATTGCGTCGTCATATAAAAGTTGAGCCTGGGCCATACATCATACTAGATCAACATTGGTGATGCGATTTTAATAACGACATTTGCATGCAAGCTGCTTCACCTCATTTTCCATCCAAAACCCAAACACAGAAAAGCATGGAGGGGGAGAGGTGGAAAGGGAGTTGCACTTTCGGCATGCATAAATAATTTCTAGTTTGGCAACAAAATTGGAATTGCATCCGAACTGTTTTCAAAAATGTATTTAGAATCTAATCTCACTGTTTTAGTTGATACAGAGAGCCTCGGTGATTGGATTGCGCTTGAAGATTATTGAGTGTCGATAATAAATATTTTTAAAGTAAATTTCTCATGGAGATAAAGCCAACACACAGGGTTTTCTTTCTAGGAGATTGCATCCATATTAAAAATTATTCAAGTGATTTTCATAAAACTAAAAACCGTGTCTTACGATGATGAAGATCTTGTTTATTATAAAAGAAGCGTAATTTTAAATAAACGTACTAAAAATCAAATGAATTTTAGAATTTAATATAACTTTAAATTTTAAATAATTTTACATAATAGTCAAATATGGAAATTATTATTTTTGAATATTTTGGCAATAAATGCTTAAACGTCAGATATTTTTACGAAAGGATAGGAATATATATTTGTTTTTAAAAAATTCTCTGAAATTTCAGTTTCCCATCCAAAATATGAATTCAATCGGGGTTTTAAGGATATAAATGAAACTATGTGTGCGTGTCAAATTTTGCATGATACACAGAAATTTAACGAAATAGGAAGTTTTCAAAAAGCCGTTCATTAATTATGAAATTTATAGCAATCCTTTAAAATTTGGATTTAAATCGCTTATTTTTTTCTAATCAAGATTCATTTTCCTTATACTGATTTTTTTGGATATTATTTTGAATTTTCTTATGATATATCACATGATGATAAAATAATTTTATAAAATGAAGAAACTTCAGAATGATTTAATAATTTATAAAATCAAATTATAATAAATTTCTTTTTCGAATTTATATTAAAAGATAAATCAAGCATATATTTTGAAGATATTAGATATACTTAATATTTTTTAACTGGAACAAATTTGTAAAATAGTTTAAGTATTAATTTTAGCTATTCTTAATAGTGAAAAAATATAGAGGGATCAATAAAACATTACTGAAGGTTCTTTATTATAACATTAGTAAGAGAATTATTTTATTATAAAAATATCTTCAAAAATTCTTTTTATAAGTTTGAAAATGAAATATTTCAAATAAAAGAGTTTTTTTTATTTGGTAGTATTATTATCAATATTATAGATGCTTATTACTTAAAAAGATTCAACCATGTATAGTATAACACATAATACCATGATTTTCCATTTCCTTTAAACTTTAAATGTGTAGTTAAAGTCAAAATCGGAAACAAACAAACAAAAAAAGAAAAAAAAATGTAATTTCATTTCAAATTAACATTTCTTTATAAATAAAAAGAAAAACCTTTTGAAAATTTTTACAACAGATGATGTGAGTAAACTCCCAAAATATCATAAAAACGTTTTTTTCACTACATAGCTTTTATTTCGAGTAAATTATCTATAAATAGATAACTATTTCTTAAATTGCATTTCTGCAGTATGTTACCATAAGAAATTACTATACATATAATTGTGGATGTTTAAAACTTCAATTGTAATACTTAAATTAAATTAATTTCAATTAATTTGAAATTAAAACTAAATTAATTTCATACGCAATGTAAAAATATATTATGTATCATAATGGTTAAAATATATATAACTGAGAAATATTATGTAATTAACTATACACTCGATTTGTTTTAAGATTCGAAGTCGTAATGTATTAGTGATTATTTCTACTTAGCTTTTGTAAAATTGAAAAAAATTTAATTACGTACTTCGTTATTTGTTTTTAGATCTGAAAGACGCTATATATAGCCCCTAAACTCGTTATCTTTCATCATAATCAAATATGGAAGCGATTATTATTATATTTTACTACTCATGAAACAATTTTAACTTGTTACTTGAGAGACCAGTAGGTAAACTTATTTAAATAATAGTTTACCTACTTGCTTGATTATTTATTAGAGACTGATGTAAAATTACTTCAATTAGTTAAGAAAAACTTGAGACTTTTAAGGAATATTAGAAGAGACAAGAAATAATTGCTCACTATTAATTTATGATGGGACATTTAAGCATGATTTAACAACTGTTAAATAATATATATATATATATATATATATATTGATTAGTAAATATTTTATTTATTTCCTTATAAATGTAAATTAAAATTTATTCTGTAGATATTATTTTAATTCATTATATATATCTGTAACTAACCTCATTTCTTCACATTTTTACTTCATTTTAAATCTAGCTTTTCCATTTGGTTTTCTAAATCTAAACATTCTTTTATAAAAAATTTAAGAAAATTTCAAAATTTTTATTAAAATTAAAACTTTTATGCAGTTAAAATTTTTATACACTCAAATGAAAATATCATTTGTAATAAATAATAATAAAAGTAAAAAATTTGTAAGTATCAAACTTATTCCACCTATTTTTAAGAGTTAGCTACTATATTTGAAATATTTTATTCACCTAAACATTGGCTAAATCAACCAGAAAGTGCACAAATCATTTATTGCAATAGTATTTCAACAATGTTAATTAAGAAAAGAAATATTGACTTGAAACTAGATTGCTTTATTAGCATTTATATGTTACATGATAATTTTCCTTTCAATCATTTTATAATATTAGGTATTATCAACATTTTAATTGATTACAATTTCAAATAACAAAAATCTAGTTTTATCAGTTAGTTTTTATTTAAAATTATGCAATAATCTGGGAAAGATAAGAATGCATCTTTCTAGGAAAATAGGATTTCTTGAATAATAATTATTTTATTTTATCAGTAGATGGCGCCACTGCGAAATAAGCTCATAAATCATAATTTATGTCAGTTGTCAAACGCTGAATGATAAATGTTATTCATCTCATTATGCTAATTTTGAGGGAATTAGTACTACTGTTTAACTTGAAATTTTTGTTGTAGCAAAAAAATACGTAACAAGTTTTTCAAAGAATGAAATACTCTATTTTTTTAATTTTCATGTAATACATACAAAACATGTAATACATAAACTCTTTTATGAATTTTATGTAAAAATGTAATACATAAACTCTTTTATGAATTTTATGTAATACAATTTACAATTAATTTTTATGTAATACATACAAAACATGTAATACATTAACTCTTTTATGAAGAGTTTATGTGATACATCATGTAATACATAAACTCTTTTATGTAATACATAAACTCTTTTATGAATTACATTTAGCATATATCTTTCTTGTTTAATAAATTTGTTAATTTTTTACATTTAGAGATTATTAATTAAAAAAAATTCAAGTACCGATTAAACTAAAAAGACTGTGTTTGACACCAAATTTTATTTTATAGAAGTATAGTTTCAATGATATTTTATCTTATAATTTCTATGAAATCTTATCACTATAAATTTTTTGATTAAATTTTGAAAAATGACATTCTCAGATTTCATTCTTCCGAATCATTATGCGTGTATGTATATATGTGTGTGCATGTCTATATATATAAAATGCATTTTATGTGTAAAGATAGTTATAATATATAATAACTTAACATCATTCGTTATAATTCAAAAAAAAATATTTATTTGAATAATTTTCTTTTTTAAAAATATATATTTTTATAATATATAATAGTATTTTATAAAATAATTATGAAATATAAAAATAAACACATACTACAATATTTAAATTTTTAAACTTGTCTACTCTTTTTTTTATGTTTGTATTTTTTCATACTTTCCTTAACAATTTTCTAAATTTATTTTTAAATGAAATAAAGATAAGATATTTAACTAAGAAATGTCTAACGTAGTTTTTATTCGTAAAACAAAGTATATAAACTAAGAAATAAATTTTAGTAGTTATTTAAGATTATTTTTTGTAAGCTATGTTCCATGACCTTATTCCAATAATAGTAAAATTTGGCTTAGTCTTTGTCTCATTAGTTTAAAATAAACAGATTATAATAGTTATATTACATTGACTTTAATGTATAGGTAATATGAAATTTTCCTTAAATTATTTGATTAAAAAAAAAATGTAACTTTTTTTTGTAACTCTAAAAATGTAAGAATAGTAAAAAGCTTACAT
>JAPDSC010141396.1:1178345-1221531 GCA_026290005.1 Latrodectus geometricus
AAATCTTTATTTTCTGCAGATGGAGTTAATGCCATGGGCGAGACAAAGAGACAGAGAACGTCCTACACCCGATATCAGACCCTGGAACTTGAAAAAGAATTTCATTTCAATCGGTACTTGACAAGAAGAAGGCGGATCGAAATCGCACACGCGCTCTGCCTCTCCGAACGACAGATCAAGATCTGGTTCCAGAACAGGCGGATGAAGTGGAAGAAGGAGCATAAGCTGGCGTCTACGATGCCACCTCAGATTCCTCAAGTCATGGCTGACCACCATCCCCACCATCATCATCCGCACCACCACCACGCTCACCATCTTCACGGTGAGTTCAGACTGTGATTTAATACAGAATGGTGTTTCACGCACGCGCACTGTCGATAAAAACTAATTTTCCCCTTGAAATAAACCGGATACAGAGAGACAGTCAAGTACCCAGATTTTGGTACAGACAGTGTCTCAAGCAAAAATCTGCTTAAGAATTCCATTACTTGTTATGATTAGTTTGCATCCTCAGGTACAAGAACGATGTGAAGCTCGGCTCTGATTGGTTCAAAAGTTGACTTCTGGTCATATGACCTACCTTATTCCGAACACAAGCTAAGTGGAAGAATATTCAAACACAGGTGAAAATATCTTCCCTTTAAAAATGGGTTTACTATTTCACTTTTGAAAAAGACACATCTTTTAGAAGTGATTTTATTACAATAAAAAGAGAAAAAATAAAATTTTGAGTGTAATAAACTATATGCAGTGTCAATTGATTTTATTCAAGAGTTACAATGTTGCTCAATGGTTTTCAAATCTATACCGGTACTTGGCGGCAAAACGTCACAAATTAAAATGTATTTTTTGAAACCCAAATTTAATATTTCAGTTTTGTTCCGTTAGACCTAAAAAAAAAATTTCTTCAAATAAATGATCATTTTTTAAAAATTTCACCATTATATTTATGGAAATCAAAAATTCAAGTATTTGACCATACGCAGCCAATATTCATAATTATATTTTTATTAAATATAAATAATTTATATTACAGATTTCATTGCCTTTATGACATGCATAAGAATAATTTCATAAAAAATAACGTTTACTTTTATTTGCTTTTAGTTTTTATCTAATGTTAACTATGGAAAACATTTTGAGTTTTAAGAATAAAACAATTTTATATCATACATGCATTTGAATAAATCTATATTTGTTAATTATTGTCTTAAATATAAATTGTAATTTCTTTGAGAAGAGAAAGAATGAAATTATGTATTATTTATAATTATAAAATATACTTCAAAATAAAGACTTTAACTAAAAAAATGACGAATAAAAATTTATAATAATGCTTTGTTCTAATATGATCAAAAATGTAAAACCTATTTATTTTTTTTCAATTTTTTGTTTTACTTCTTATTATGTTTGGAATACTTTTATTTTTAACGCATTCAATAATTAAAGATTTAAATACAGTATCCTAATTTAAATATTATTTAACACTTACATCAAAATTATGAAGTAGAAATCTCACTGAGTTAAGTTTTAATTTATTCTTAAGATTAAATAAATTTTATTTGTAACATTTTTATTATTTTTTAAATTAAAAATACTTACAAATTGATTTATTTTAAATAATAAAAAATTATTTTACTTTGAATATTTATTTTATTTTTTCTTTTCTTTTATAGTGTGTTAAAAGGTCTAATGAAGCGGAGAAGATATATGTAGGAATTTCTGTTGCATTATTTAAGGTACATTGGAAAAAAAAAAAAAAAAACGTTTTGTATGATTTGTATTTTTGTTAATTGGTGCGTGCGGTCACTTACTATACTTTGTAGATTTCTGAATCCCATATAATATTTACATAGCCAGGATCTACAGTAGAAACATAAAGTTTCTCAGGGCATTCCTATAGAATATTTAAAGGACTTTGAATCAATGTATATATTGTGTTTGAAATTTTCATTTGGTGAACTTTCAGAAATGAATTCAAAGAAACTTAATGTTATTAATAGTTAGAATTTTATTCTAACTAAAACATAATAACATTAAATTTCTTTAGTATTGAACATACATTTGTATTCAATTTCTAAGCACCAATAGTCTCTAAGAACAGGTTTATAAAAAAGATCTAACATAAATTAAAAAAAAAAATTCTATATTAAACCAAGAAGACAGTTGTTAATTAATAGATAATTTTAAGGCGTTTTCTTCATATTAACTTAACGATCCAAATTAAAACTTTTAAAAAGAATTCTCTTAAATCTATAAATAAAAAGTCAAATGTCTACACAACTGAGTCTTTACATACCTCTATTCATTAACGTATTTATTTTTCTAAATGTTCATTTCTTTCTTGCCAATTTATATAGAAAAATACTTTGTTTGAAAGTATTAACATTCTAATTTTAATTTAATCTAATTTTAATTGTAACATGTGATTCAAAACTAAACACGTTGTAATTTTAAATAGTGAAATAAAAAAAAAATGTGACACATAAGTATGTATTACAAATTATGACAAAAATTGTGTTTAATTCTAAGTGTTAATAAGAACTACATAAATAAAATTTGATAAACAATTTATTAATTTTATTTTGCCATTAGAACTATGGCTAAATAAAATTATAATTTTCCAAATGAGCGTGCGAATAACCTAATTTTTATTAAAATTAAGTTGTGAAAAAAAGAGTTCAATTCTGATAGTTCACCTTTTTTTTATTGGTTTCTTTGAATTTTATATGGAAAAAATCATTTAATATATTTTCTGTTGTTTATTTATCTCAAAATAATAGACACCATTGTAATAGGAACTATTCAAGTTCATGATAATTTCTCATGAGTGCAAGTTCATGGATTGTCCTATAAAGAAAATAATGAGGACTTTTCTACAATAGGAATTACATTTTTCAAAGGAAACTGAAAAAAGAATAAAAGGGTGTGTGAAAAGTATATATTTTAACAGTATGATCCAAAATACAAAAAAAATGTGTGACTTAATGTTTACATTTCTAATAAGCAAACGTGACTATAGGACGATGCATTTTAGCAAATCTTGGTGGTCCATTTGCATACTTTCTTTCTTTCTTGTTCCTGTGCATACTTCAATAGAAGGATTTCTTGTACAAAGAACATATTCAATTCTAAATATGTATAAATGTACTCCTACTTGTGTAGTAAAAAATTGTAGTAGAGAAATGCAAAATACAGACATCGCATCTGTGAAAAAGGCTGCCCGTTTTTGGTGCAGACCAGTTTAATTTATCTATAAATTTTAAAGAAGGATTTAATTAATGTCATTGTGATGGTAAATATTCATTGATGCGACATATAATTAGTCCTGATGAATTATCAATGAATAAAGCAATGCTTTTCACGTGAAGTTAGATTTGAATTTCAAATTAAAGACAATAAGTTGATAAAAATTCTCAATACTCTTTGTGACAAATTTAGATAATTCTGCAAATCTGGTAGGCTAACAGTTTCGAGTTAAAACTGGGTAAACTATGCAATGTTGCAATTGTTTACTAGAGTTTATCTATTGACAAAGTATGGGGAAATATATTAAACTTTTCATTACATTTTTAATACTAAAAAGGTATTTAAAAAATTTATAAGATCAGCAAATAAACTTGGTTCTAGTAGGTACGTTTTGCCACAGTTTCTTCATTTCAAAAGCATTGCTTGTAATTGATATATATTTATACTTGTACAGTGTTGTTGCCTATGCCAAAGTTGTGAACTTGTATGTACAATGTTTATGTATATTTCTTATTGTAGTATTGATATAATACCTAAGGGTTGGTTACATATGTATCAATGTAAAATCACAGATTCATAAAAGAATCGTATGTTTAGACCACATAAAAAACTCTTACTGATCGAATATTCCATCATTCTCAAATGTCAGATTGATAATAACAGTAGGCTGGGGCAATAAGAGATAAATTATTTTGTGAGAATATTTTCTATAAAATAATTTTTTTAATTATTATGTTTCTTTAATTAAATGTTTCATGGTTGAAGTAAATTTTTATAAAGCAAATGTAATTACTTTTTTCTATAAAAAATCAGAATTAAAAAATTGAATTCTTAAATATATTGGATTTTGACTATTCAGTAATTATTCTTTTGATTTAAATATGTGCTATAAGAACACATAGAAGTTATTGATAACATAAAAATTACCTCATAACTCTTTTCTTAATGAAAATCATTTATATAATTAAGCATTACTAAGAAATTTTCATTATGAAACCGCCACTACCTCAAATACATTTATTTGTAACCAAAGATATTTTAAATACATAATTATCGTGAATTAAAAAAAAAAATTAAAACAGTTCTCTTATTGTCACTGCGAATAATATTATAAAGATGCTGAATGAATAACTTCCTTTTTAACGAAACCAATTTTTTGAATCTGTGATTTTACAATGTTCATTTATTACAAATAAGAAAATGAAAGCATTTGTTTATCTTAAAATTTATCACCTGTTTGTCATTTATGAACAGTTGGTTTTTTCATTTTTTTTTTCCAATTTTCATAAATATATAAGATTGCTATGTACGGAAACTTTATTATTTCTAATATGAATTTTTTACATGTTCATTAAAATATAAATACTTTTTCATGTAGGCAATGATAAAATTTATACTTTATTCATTGCTATACTTTTTAAGAGAATACAAGTTCAGTTAAAAAAACTTTTCTGCTTTTTATTTTATTTATTATTTTTTTACAAAGAATACTATCAATCTTTCAAAAGTTTAAATGAAGTCGTGATTGAGATATTTTAAGTGTGTATATCCTATGAATTCTTTTAAATTTCTGCAAGTGTTAATTTTATTTACAAGAAAGTAAGATAGAGACAGACATTGAAATGAAATTTTGTTAAATTTAAAACAGCACCATTTATAAATGAACTTGTAAACGCAAAAATTTATTTTAGTTTCATTTTAATTGGGAAATTTATGTATCTTTTAATTTCAATGAATACTTTTAATTTGGAATATTAATATTACCACTTTAATTAAAAATAATTTATTTTATAAATTTTTCTATTAAATTATCGAATGAAATATCATTTGAATTTTTATTAAGTAATGATTGTGTGTCCATCACATTAAATGAAACAAATTAAACATATCTCTTGTATGTATGACAAGTTAAAAACTAATTGTTATAATATTTATTGTTAACTATTATTATACTCTTAAATATTAATAAACCTAAGAAAAACTGTAAATATATTAAATTAATGCAAAAAAACTTGTTAAGTGTGATCAAATTGTCTTTTTCTTACTGAGCTTAAATTTTATTTTTGGAAATTCATATGCTATTAAACACATTAAGTTTGATAAATTCAACTGAGCGATTATTCCTAATGACTTCATTAAAATATCACTTAAATTTATAAATTCAAATCAAGTAATAAATCTTAAGAAAATTCTCATGGACCATTTATGAAAATTCTAAATTTCTCGAATACGTAAAAATCTATGAAATTTAATTATAATTTGAATGTTATTATTATCATTGATTTAGTTATTAAAATATTTGCTGTTTTGATACTGATTTAACTTTGTATATTATTTTCATTGCATTACATTGGATATCTTCTCGGTAAAACTTGCTGTTCTGAAAATTCAAAGGTATCTGTAAATTGGAGCTTTGCAATTGAACGTAGCCTGAATAACATATTCAATTCCCATTTTTAAATATGTGTTATTTGTGTGCAATACTCAATACCGGTTTATGTAAATATGTAATGTTTGTTTACAATGTTTATTTGGTGTTTGTTTTGTAATTGTATACCGGTGGTGTATGTAAGAATCAATGTCTTTATTATAGAAATAGATGTAATATTATCTCTTTTTTGATAATATGTTACTATAGCAACCAAAAATGTTTACAGCGTTATGCATGTTACATAAGAAATGACTTGCAGGTAAAAATATTGAATATCATCTGGAAGAAGGATGGATTGGCAAATTTATTATGGTGCCATCAATGAATGTTAGCAAATAAGGGATAATTCTGAGTCTGTACTTAACTATGCTTCATTAGTACTTAATAAATGGTAAAGAAATTATCCTAAAATTTATTAAATTGTGAGTTTGCATCAAAACTTCGAGCTTCATTTTTAAAATCTTATATGGATAAAGAATTGTTGATATTAAATTCGCATAATCTTTGTTTTCATTGATTAGAACTATTAAATAGGGGAATTCAAAATGATTTATTTTTGTATATGTGTGAGTATATCATGAAAATATTTGTTAAATTTAAACCTCTCGGCTGTTTAAAATATTAAGATTATAAAATTTCATGATTTTCTAATTTTCTAAACTAAATTCAGTGGCCCATTGGCTTTTATTATGGCCAAGGCTTACATGTGCTCATATCTATTTTCTTGACAAAGGGTCCTGGGTTGTGAAGCATAGGTACTGGTTAATGGGTTAACCTAATGAAAAAACCCCAGTATTTAGTTACCAAGTGTTTGCTTGGCAGGCAGTTTTACTGACTAGTTAAAGGGAGATGGCGTTGGTTTATACGGAGCTCCAGAATAAAAGTTCAATCTCCTGTAGGATAATTATACCTGAAAAATTAGTGAAAAATTATTAATAAACCTGAAATAAGAAAATTTATTTATTAGTCAGGATTAACTTATTCCTAATTTATATCAAAAGGAACAAGAGAGTAAGAAAATAAAATAAAAATTAAAATAATCATTTTAATTTGAGAGTTAATATACGTCCTGATATTCGTGTTGCTATTTATTCTTCTACGCTGATTTGTTAGTTTTGTTTCCTTTAAGCGTAAAGCTTCAATCTTAATACAGTTTTTGGCAAATTCCTGTTTGTGGCATTAAATCTGTGGGCTAAAGGCATGAAAGGCTGAGTCGACTTAGCCAACCCTAGGATGGAATCTCAGCTGTGCCTTGGAGGCACAATGCGCTACTAAGTCACTGGGCTTCTTTCGAACAGTCGCTGAAGTTATTAATTGATTTTAATTAAAATTTTCCACTAAAAATTCTCTTCGAGAAAATTATAATGAATAAAAAAATCTTATGATTATTATTTATAATAGATATATTAAAAAAATGTTATAATATTCGACAAAAATGTAACATTTTAATCTAAAACAAATAAATAAAAATAAAATAAAGGCAAGAATTGAAACTGTTTAAAACAAAATAATAATAAGTTAAACACATTTTATGAAAAAGGAAATGATTAATTTCCATTTCAAGGCATACTTATGTTTTATGATATAGAAGTTTACTTTGACTAACAAGGAAAAGCTTGCTACATTTATGATATTCATGCACCAATCTTGCATTAATTACTATCTGTTACATTTACACAATATATATGGATAGCGTTAAACTTTTAGTCGCAATAAAACTTTCATTTTGTAATTCTAAGCTTCATCATTTATAAAAACACACCAGTTTGAATTTGATAATTCGGTGCAAACTGTCAAATAAAAATAGCCTTCTTTTGTATGTCCTGTTTAATAAACAATATTAGTTTGAGAACTTTTAACTTGGCATTTTTAATTATTGTTTGTGAGCTTTTATACGTAAATTTTTTCGAAGCGCAACCACGCTTACTTTTGATGACTAATATTTGAACCACAACAGAGCCTCCCAGTAATCGAATAATATTGTCTCACAAATATACTTGTTTTTCAATGTATGTTTCATATTCATTCAAGCAATGACACTGTGTGTACATGTTTCCTTTCAACATGTAGTAGTGATTTTTGTGGTAACTCGTGGTCCTGTTCTGTAGTGTTTCTGTCACTGTAGCTGTTCTTAGTGTTCTGTAGCGTCCCTTCATTTGTGGCTGTTCCTGACAGCTGCGAAGCTGACCTTCTGTGTACATATTGTAAATCTGTATTTGCTTTATTTCAGAAGGGACCTCAAGAGTTCCCAAGTCCTGGTAGTTTCGTGGACATCATGTAACATGATCTAGAAACTTGATGGTGAACAAAATAAAGTAGAAAAATGTTGTGTTGTGCTTTATTTACTGGCTTTTCAAATATATATATATTTCATAAAGAAAAAATTTACTGAATGAACATTTGCTGAATACCCATAACACGTTAGAGAATTTTATTATTGAGGAATATCGTAAAAATTTAGCACTTTTAAAAAATACATTTCGTTTTACAATTACAAGTGTGTTTTAATTATTTCTATCTATATCCTATCTCAGCTGTTCAATTATGTAAATTGAATGATTGTGCTAAAAATAAGTTCTCAAGTCACATTATCATTATTTTATAGATTAATATCAACTAAATACAAATTTTTTTATAAATTTTTTCCGGCAACATACACAAGTTTACAAGAATCAGATTTGCTAATTGGTCTTACACTTCAATACGCATTGTTTCCAATACATTACAATAGAGTCATAACTTTCATTAGTTTGCTTCTCCAAAATTTATTACTTATAATATATTATAAATATTTTCATTCAGAGAATTCTTTTATTTTAAAATGTTTTTCAAAAGGTTTAGTTTTCCATCAGCTGAAATAAGTATGGCATTAGAATTTTTGCAATAGTTCATTTAAAATTTTTTTTTGAAATTGTTCAAACTAGCAAATTATTACTGTTATAGACATAATTTTCTTTTCATATTGAAGAAAAGTGATAGATTAGTTCAACCAATGGGATGATTTCGTGTGGTATTCAAATCAAATACATTTAGAAAATCCATGTTCATACTATTTTTGTTTAATTAGAAATCATTGTTACTAAAATAATTTCCATTAAATAATGTATAGTAATGTTTCGTTTTTGTAATATTTGTGTAAAATGTTGTATGTTCTTTGAATTCTTTTATTCAGTAATTAAAATTGATGAAACCATCGTAAAATGTTTGCTGAAAAATCAGTTAAAGAATAGATTGATATCCTATCTGCATTCTTTTGATGATATTGGATAATTTTCTGATGTATGAGATAATCTTTTTGACAATTCAAGGGTTTCTATTAGCACAAAATGAATGAAAAATATCTCTTGGTGCTGAGACAAGTTCTTGTCGATTTCCGTCTGAACTTCATCAAAATTATAATTAATACATAACAGAGAGTTTTAATTAACAGGCAATAATCTTTATACCAACATCAGATTATTTATAACTAGGCTCTCAATGAGAAATTTGTATTTCTCTACCCATGGTTTTTTTCTGATTTGATTTCAGATAGAAAAGAATAAATTGCACATTTTGATTAGAAATATAATATATATATAAAAAATGAAATGTACTTAGTGTGTGTGTCATCATTTAATAAACATTTCTAAAAAATTGTATTGGGAAAAATAACTAAGAATGTACAATGGCATATAATATTTTTTATTCAGATACTTTATATAACATCGTTACATTAAAAGATGATATAAGGAAATCAAATGTAAAAAATTAACAATTCCAAATAGAAATTATTTTCTTCTATTAATCATTCAGATGCAATACACCAAATGTCTCACTTAAGTTAAAAGTTTCTTTTAAAATGAAAGTCATTAATTTTCGAATGCATAAATCTCAAGGAATTTCAGCTGACATTTTTCAATTAGTTTGCTACGAGAGAGGCACAATATGAATTTAAAATAATTGATGAATACCAAATTTTAGTTCTAACAAAAGAGATTAATAATTTGAAAGGAATAGCTGAAGAAGAATTTTTAGCCAAGGAAACACAAACTTTTATTAAACTGTATTTATGTTTACTTGGATGAGAGATTTAGAATGAAACGAAAAATTTTTACACAGTATACTTAAAAATGCACATTATAATTTAAAGTGAAATCATAAAATACAAAAACCACAAACACTTTTATAAATGTTAAAAAAACAGCGAGTTCAACTATTTAGTAATCAGCTTAATTATTACAATTAATATAAATATAATTATATTAAAAAAAATAACTGCAACATGTTTTTTGTTTAGTTACAATAATAATTATTTTAATTGGATTTTTTATTAGATAATAAATTTACCATTTTTACTTCGGAATTCCATATAACTTGTAATACTTTTTAAAGGAATTAAATAAACTTTTCATTCAGATTATAACAAAATTACTTTCACCTTGAGGTCAGTTAGAAAAATAAATTAATATTTTTTATCGAAAGTTTTAAAAATGATATGGAAATGCTAACTTTCCGTCTTAAAGTGATATTCTATGATTTCTGATACAATATTTTTTAAGCAATATGATTATCCATAAAATAGTTATGCTATACATGTATGTAAGTGTATTTTATTCTTTTCCAAAATATTTATCTGAAAAATTTTAATTTAATTCTTTAAACATACAGAAGCAGTAAACTTTATGGAAAAATTCCTTTATTTCTTATTAATTATGTTTACATGCTAAAATGATTCAAAGAAATTAGAAACCTTTCAGGAAACAACAAAAATTCTAAGCAATTAATACAATAAAATTCAAATGATTTCAAAATTCAGTCACTTCACTCTGGGCCGACAAATGTATCCAAAATATTAATACTATCAGATTTTTACATATTAATCATTTTTAGTAATACTTTACAAAAGTGATGTCTAATGTTTTATAGAATAATGGTTTCAACGCCTACTGAATTTCAATTTTTTTTTCTGTGGAGGAGTTCAAGTTTTTCTATGAGGTTAATAGGAGTTGATCGAGATTATTTTATAACATAAAAATACATTTTTTTAAAATAAAAGAGACTTTGTACATTAAAGACAAAGTAATTAGCGGAATAACTTTTTTAGTAGTACTGTAAGCAATTCTCTAATTGCCGTTTTTCTGTAGGACCTATGGAAAAACAAGTGCAACTATAAAAACTAGCTAATGTTGGCTAACATAAAAAATTGACTGTTCAACTTTTTTATTCAATGTCCCTTTTTAAAAGTCCCAAGAAAAAAATAAGGGTTCGCCATCGTTTAATGTCATATTTGGTTTTTAAAATTCAAAAGCCAATGAAAGTGTTTCCTATAGCGTCTTCCATTCACCTATATAAGAAAAAAACATTTTCTTCCTTTTTTTTATTCTCCATTGATTAGTTTCCATTAAATTATGTCATATCTACCGAAAGAATACTGGAACACACTATAATTAATCGGAATAAATGGCGTTTAGTTAGTACTGACAAAAAACTAATTGAATTCAGAAATTACAATAAAAATTCGTATGACATGAAGCATTTTTAGTACAAAATATTGAAAAATAGAGATAATGAATCATTTAGAATTATTGATGCTTTTAAAATATCGTGAGCTTACATAAGTTTGAGGAAAAATTTTTTTACTGAGACAAAAAGATATTGGTAAGTTTATATAACAAAATGTACAATTTTTGATAAAAATAAATTTTAGTTAATAATTAAATGTAAAATTTTTTGTAAGAAAATGAATAGGCTTGTAATATTATTGGTGAATTTTTAAATTGTAATGTAATTTTAAAATTTTGTGTAGTTTCCAAAACGAAACATTAACACACACACATACAAGTATTTTTTTAAAATAGAACACTTTTAAATAATTAAATACAATCACTTAAATACTTCAAAAGTACTTCAAATATTAAATAACTTCTAATGTGATGCACACTTGACTTCATATACACTTATCATGACACTTAATATTATCAGAATGCAAATTTTAAAATGCACTCTTTTGGACCACAAGTCACTAAATGTTGAAAAAGAGGAATCGTGTCTCAAAAAGATAAATAGATTCAATTAAACTATAAACTCAAATTAAATATTTTAAAAACTATAATACAATGCAATGTAGATTTTAAAATTAAAAGTTTTCAAAATAAATAGAAGCAAAATGAAAATACACGTTACATTTTATTTTTTTTATACTGGCATTAATTTGATTCATAAGAATATGATAATTTAATTTGCTCATTTTAACTTTTATAATATTTTGATATATATTGGCAGAAAAAGCTTAAAACCGAATGAAATTAAAAATCACTAAAAGTACATCAGGTAATAAAAAATAGAAGAAGAATATTACTAAATAAAGTTATACATACACTTATAATAGGAATTTTAAAAGAAAAGCATTTAAACTAGAAATAATTAAGAAAAAATATTTTATAATAATGTACAAAATTTTAAGTATTATAAATTTCATGTTTAGGTATACAATATACATATGTTCACATTTTGGAAAGCACTTCACATAAAAATTTTATGTTTACTCTTATAAGGTGATACAATCTATAGGCACAAAAACATCAAATTTTAAAAATATATCACCAATTACGTATTTACGAGTAAGCAAGTTATATGGAAGTTGTGATTATAAAATTTCCTGGAAGGGAAGGCATGAAAAACTATCATACTGAATTGCCAGGTGGGATCTTAAAAAATAATTTGAAAATTAATAAGGAAAAAAACAATAATCAGTGAAAAAGCTGGATTTTATATGATAAAATGAAAAGAAAAAACTGATATGATAAAATCAAAAGAATATTTTAATTTTTCCGCTGGTGATTCAAATATGGCGTTTAAAAACTCTATTTCAATAAAAAAAGTAGAAAATAGTTTGAATATTATAAATTAAATAAGAAATTTCACAATGTGATCCAGTCAATAATTCATTCTGTTTCGTCATTGCATTTCATAGTATAAAGTAATATGCTTTGCACAGTAAATGTTGGGTCACACAATAAAATCCTGATTTTAAGAATTTCAGCAATCAAAAGACACAAAGTTCATTTACACTTGGGAGATTTGTATATTTGCAAATGAAAGCAATTATATCCATTGAAAAGTATTTAATTAATTAATTATAATATAATAATAATTTATAAGCACATATGAGACAGGGTGCCCAGCTGCGCCTCTGGACACTGGGTACCTTAATTTGTTACTTCTTATGACATGCAAGGACTGTCTCTCACACTTGTCAACACATGGATGACAAGCACCTTCAGATTCTATAAAAAGTGTTTCCTCATTCTGAAGCACAAAGTTCTACCAACCACCCTTCTTTTCATTACTTTATACAGAATTATCAAAATAAAGGTGAATGAAGTAGTTAGGTTTCAACTTTTTGTTACATTGCAATTCTTAAAAATATCCTTTTATAATCTTCCGGAATTAAGCGATGTCCTTTTATTTGGTAAAGATAACATCTGGGTAATAAATTAAATTTTAGATGATGTAACAAGTTCTTTTTGACAATGGCTACATCAAAATTAGGTGAACATTATAATCTCCATATCAAGTATTCAATATTGCACTGTTTGATTTCCCGCAAAGCAATAGATGCGAATAAACAACATTCACTTATTTCAAGGGATATTAAAGATATTGGCAACCTTAAATTTCTCCATTAATTTTAATACTGCAAAACACATCATTGGACTTAATAATGTCCTTTGTTATGTAACAATATGCTCGTAATCCCATCATATCCTTCCTTATGAAATGTCGCCATTGTTGGAGATTACCGCTGCCAGACGCCTCAGCATTCATTCAAAGAGACTTTGGATAAGTTTTTGGGGTGCAGCAGACCAAGCAGCTTCCACACGCACGTTACCAAGGTTAATTTGGCGTGGCAGCTGTGGATACAATCGTTGAGCAACCATGGACCACATGTTTTCGATCGGTGAAAGATCTGGAGTGCGAGCCGGCCAGGGAAAGAATTCAGCCTGGTGATTGACAAAGAATCCTTGGACAATGCGAGCCACGTGTGGTCGTGCATTGTCCTGTTAAAATATGGCTATGAGCAAGCCCTAGAGGTAAGGAAAGACAACTGGCTTTAACATTTTGCAGATGTAGCGCTAGCTATTTAAACTACCGGAATTGCGTACTAGAGGAGTGCGAGAGTGATATCCATTACCACCCCATACCATAATGCTCAATGCAAGACTAGTGTGGCGGTGCATAACGCAGCTGTGCAGCATTCTCTCCCCACGGTTTTTCTAGACTTGAATGCGATCATCGTGGTGTTGCAGATAGAAGCGTGACTCATCGGTGAAGACAATTTCATTCTGTCGACATCTTTCTTTCATTTCATCACGTGAAGTGGTGCACTGAGGTGGATGTGATCGAACACGTCTGTTCATCGTACCCTCCTGCATACAATGGTCACATATCCGCATTACAGTTGTTTGGTTTCCTCCAACACGACTACCGATATTCCTGAAAGATAATCCACAATATCGTAGGCCACTATCCTTTCTCTGTCGAACTCAGATACTTGATCAAAAAATAATTGCTGTTTTCTACTAGGCATAATTGGTCTTATATATATATATATATATATATATATATATATATATATATATATATATATATATATATATATATATATATATATAAACAAAAATAAAATCGTCGAAATCTCTAAGCCTTAAATAGCGCTTTCAAGTGGCGCCACAGGCGTGCGTGATGTGCATTTCCGCTGAAATTCTAATCATTTGCATTTCTCACCTCCACTAATGTATGTTGTAAATTTCATATTATTTGCATGCTTTTTTCAGGGTGTTGCATTTACGATGGCCAGCAGTGCATATAACTTAGACTACCATTTTTTAAGACAATTTTTTTTACATAAATTTATTATTTTCTGTATTAGAAAACTATCAACACATCATTTATTCTTAATTAGAGCTATTACAACAGAACTTTTTCTATTAAAATCTCACTCAAGAAAAGGAATTCAATCAAGGTCACAAGAATTGCACTTACTTTTTTTCATCGATTCGAAATGAAATGCGTTTTTGTCCCTATTTATTTAGAATTTTAGGAATTATTTTTCTTTGATAAATGGATCATCTGAATGTATAGTTAAGTATACTCCTGAAATATGGAATATCACTTAATTCTTTAATTAATGTGATTAATGGGGAATGTGATCTCAGTGGAAATTAGGGTTTAGTTGAAAATTATTGAGTAAAATTTACCATCAATATTTGATTGAATAGAAAAACGAGAATTATCTTTTGAATTCTAGCTATATGACAAAATGTCAAGCAGTATCATGCAGAAATTAAATAAAAATGAATCACAGATTTTTAGACACTTAAAATTAAATACCGAAAAAAAAATATTAGAGCCTTTTAGCTCAGAAAAAAAAGAGATTATACCAAATTGTAAAAAAATAATATAAAATTTAAATAACATTGACTCCATTACTTGTGATGAGAAATATATTACTTTCAGAAATAATTGCAAAATATTGGCATCACTTAGATCGAGACATACTTCTAACAATATCGACCGGGGAAAAATTTTCTTTAGAAAGAAACTGACCCTGTAGGCAACCAAATCATACAGTACACTATAATTTCTAAATCATTCTGCCATTTTCCAGAATTAGAAATATGCTCCGAAGTGTATGTAGAAAAAAAAATTATTTAATTGAAAGAATTATTTGATAATAATCGAAATTTTCAACCGAACCTACTATTCCTTCATTGTGCTGGTTTACCCAAGATATTTCAGCTGATAATATTTGTTTTTGAATAATGAAAAACTACTCATACTCCATATCAGAATTTTTACCAATTCAACAATTATCTTGTCTTTTCAATTCGACAATTCACTTTTCAAGAAAGCTAGTCTTTGCTAGTGATTGAATAGTAAGTAATTGAGCATAAATTTAATAGTTCTAGTTTGAATATCCATTTCAGACACGAATGTTATAGCTGAGAATCAACGTTAGATTGCAGCTTCTAGTCAAACTAGATACATAGATAAAAAAATGATCATAAAACAAGAAGCAGACCTAATCAAACTACCTATTTAGTTTAAATCTATCATAGGAATTTCATTTACAAAACTTTAACTAAGATAAATTCAAATTAATTACTGTTTTTATTTTTAAGAAATTAGTCAATATTTTGTTCTAAGTACAAGATATTTTTTTTCAAAAGTTTCAGTCTTTTAAGTCAATGAAATAAAAAGGTTCATGATTTTTGAAAAAACAAGCATTTAGATTCTTAAACAAAATGTCTCGACCAATTTTCGAGCTACTTAAAACTGATTTTGAAAGGATTTTTCTCCATGTGCTTATGTTAATTTATTTCTTCTCAAAGATTCAGTGATGTCACAAGGTGATGTGTCTGGCTGTTGCGCTTTCTTATTCGAAGCTACAATTAATATTTTGTCATGTTACCAAATAATACGTTTCGAAAGAAAAATGTGTGTTTTATGTTCAAAATATTAGTTTAATATGCCACTATGTAATCAGTACAAGACTGGAAAATTTTAATAATAATGAAGATGCAAAAATAAGCATACAGAATGTGTAAAAAAACTTTAAAATTTTTGACTTAAAAAATATTTTGATGTATAAAAGGAAAAATTGACTTTTAAGGATGATTTATAATAATAAATACAGAACTAGTTTTGAAAATTCGACTTTTATTTTTAATGAGCAAAACATTTTTCAATTTTACTTCAGTTTAAATTTAGTATTATCCAAAAAAATTTATTTTATTTAGATTAGTTTTACGTAAAAACTTAGAAAATTTGAAAGTTTCGTGTGATTCAAAACCATGTAGGATTCTGTTTGGGGTTCACGAATATTCTGGACCAATAGTGTTTCTATTTTGTTATAAGATACGTGTTTTTTTATATAATAAAAATTTTTTCTTTTCTATAATTTTCGCATTTTATTTTGGTCTCATTTTTGACTCCACATGTGAGACATTAGAATGATATAACCAAAAATATTCTGTAAAAGTTACTGTCAAAATTATGTTGCGCAAATTTCTAAGAAACAAAATAAAATGATATTTTTATTCATTAAAATGATAGTTAATTATCTTAGTTTATTACATAAATTTTTTGTAAACATATCAACTGACTATACATATTTTTTTTTGTTAATACATTAAAATGGATACTTTTAGTACTTATCGATTTGCAGAGTATCATAAACTGTAAAGTTCCTGAAAATTTTTACTAAAATGTATGTTGTATTGCATAATGAAGAAATATTTGTCTTTCTGAAAAATTGTGATTACTTTACTATTCTTTACAAGTTATTTTTGTTGAAAGCATATTTTCTTATGTTTTGGTCTTCACATTTTTTGCAACTATTTTAAGAGCTTTTTTCTACTCCTTCCTTTTTACAAAAGAATTCTAAACTAGTTCTACATCGAAAACCCTGTGAAAGAGTTTTGCATATAAAACATTCTTTCTCCCAAAAACTTTTTCTCTTTCTGAAATTTCCATCGGAATCTGAAAGCCCGGAAATTTGTTTTGTAAATGCTCTTTCGTCAAATATAAAAGCTTTTAACCTGTTGTTTCTGTTGAGTATTTCTGTTAGGCGTGATGCAAAAAGCTTTTAAGAGTCGAAAAGGATTCTAGAAATGTTTCTGTTTCGATCAAGCACACATATCGTCGACAATTGAAAATCGATGGGCGGAAAAAGAAAGATAGATGCTTAAAACATCAGCAGAAACTCAAAATAAAAAGTAACTTTTTTTTCTGCAAATCGCATGGCTGAAACATTTGCTGCCCTCTATTGGCAACGGTGGTTACTACCATAAAATTTAAAAACGATTTAAATTTCCAAAGGTATGAGTTACATACTATTGTTGCTTTCTTCAAAAATATAATTACGCTGAAAATAGAAAAATGGTAATATTCAAATAACCTCTAAATTTTAAAAATGTATTAATAACTCCGATTTCCCTTCATTTTAAAAACAAATTATGAAATATAGATTTTATTTTCTAGTTATAGTTTCTAGAAACTTATTGGGAAAAAAGTTTTTAAAATTAAAGAAAACGTTAAAAATTTGAAAAAATTAAATTTCAAATTACCAATTCTTTATTACCTTATATGCTTTCAGCAATATATAAAAAATAACTACTTTTTTTTAATAAAAAATTTATTATTTTTGTTCAGGATGTGTTAAAAAATATAAAATTAAAAAAAATAACAATTTAAAATTTACTGACTTTCTTGTAGGTTGAATATAATAAGGAAATTAAATTTCTATTTATTTATAGCATGTTGATATTGCAATAAATCGTGCAGTTAGATTAAACAACTACACAGGCTAGAGCAATTATTTAAATTTCATAAACTTAATTAATAAAGTTTGTTTGAAATTTTACAATTTCGATTTATTAGATTATTTTTACGGGAAAAGCAAAAATAAACAATCCTTTTTTTCAGTATGTTGTATTAGAAATGCCGACAATATACATAGACATAAAATGGTGTATTTTAACATGTTTTTTTGTGCAATGATATACGTTTTCTTAACTATTTACTTATTCATAAAGTTATTCAAATGATGGCGAATGAATAAATTTTTCAAAGTAAGAACTCATTTCGAATGCATTATTATTTCTAGTGATATTTTCAGCAAACTCTTTCTCCAAAGAATACTTTGTGAACACAGTGAAAGAAATGTGTGTTTTAAAAATTTTAAATATTTTGAATAGCTCATTGTGTTATTTCTCAATATCATTTTTATATCACATATTTTTCTTATTTTTTATGCTTGCCATTAAGGGCAAAATCAGAATTCCACTAAACTCACACTTTTCTTTTTCAAATTCTGTCTAATTCAAACAATTCAAATAGAACGCTTTTTCTTAATTATAGACCCATAAAAGCATAAAAATTATATTACCATTGTTATTGAGTACTAAATTACATTTCGAATACTCTCAACTGAAGTAGAAATTTCGCACTGAAAAGTAAATTTAATGAAAACAATATTTTCATTTTTAATTTTACATGCCAAAAAATCATTCAATTAATAAGTTTCATTCAAATATATAAAAATAATTCTTATTATTACGTGCTGGTATTTATTATTATATTTAAAAAATTTCTAATATTTTTTAAATATTTTCTTAATATATAATAATATTTAATATAATATTTAATTTAACTTAATATATAATATATTTTCTTATTATAATACAGTGCCAGCAGAACAAATCTAGTTAATTTTTTACCTACATTGTAACAAAATATGACTGAATTAGTTAAATATAGAATTGAACTAATTCATGACTGACTTACATCAGACTGAATTAGTTAAATATAAAATTTAAATAATTTAGTCACGCATATTTAATAGTAAGATTATAATCAAAACATTAATCAATTGTTTTCAATCTATTGCAAAAGTTGTATTCATAGTATATTAATATATGTTCGGTAAATTTGATGAAAGTAATTATTTTTTTAAAACTCAAAATATTATTCCTAAGTAATTTATAAATAATAATAGGTTTTAATATATTTGATTTTTATTTGAGCAAAAATTACTGAAATATTTTACTATAAAATGAAACGCATGGCAAAATGTCAAAATATAATTTGCCTTTAATACAAACTTTTAAATACTTTAACAAATAATATATTCACAATAATAGATCAGGCAATTAATATATAAGAATGTTTATTATTTATTTTTAAAACTTATAGATATTAGTTTATTCATTTATATATAATTTTATCTTAATTACACTAAGACTAAAATTTTATTCTGAAAGCCAAAACGTACACATACAACAACCTATTTTTGTGAAATTTTTAATTCCTTACACAAAAAACATTTATTTATATGATAATTATGATCACGAAAGTTTCATTTATTCTTTTTAATTCGTAATTAAAAAAATGATTATTACAAGTTTTAAAACTATTAAAGCATTGAAGATGTTATTAAAATAAATTGATACTATAAAATATGAAAATCTGATAAATTAAAAAAGAGGAATTGCATGTAATGATTATAAAATCTTGACTCGCATATAAAAGCTGATCATTTCGCTTTTTTTCGGAATATCATATATAGACTTTTGTTTCACAAATCATGAATTATTTTGAGCCTATTCAATTTTTAATCTGAAGTCAAACTTTTCCAATGGAAAAAAATTTGTTAACTATTGAAATGAAATACAGTCAACAAATAAAAGTGAAGCAATTTAATTACGATAGTTCACTTGACTTGATTCATAAAATGATGTAACACATATACTTAAAATTATTTTCAACTAATTAAATTAATAGGTTTTTATCTCTTTCAAATTTTTTGATAAATTTAAGTTAATTCAAAAATATTTTTGATAAATTAATTTAAAAATAATGAAAATAAGTTTTATAAATAAATAGAATTAAAAATATTTTAAAACATTTTTTCCAAACTTTTTCAGAAATTTCAGAGATAATTTAATTTAAAATATTAAATCATATAATCATTTTAGAAATAAATTTCATAATAATATATCAAATAAAATTCATAATAGAAGGAATAATAAATTTCATAAGTGGTAATATATTTATTATTTAAATTTCATAAATGATTAGAATAAATATAAAAAGAGATAAATTAATGGGAACATATTTCGTAAATAATAATATAAAAATATTTTGAAATCGTATCACTGATGCATATCTCCAATTTATGTTCTATTAACTGTTAATAGTTCTAGGCCTTAAAATTAAGTTAATTTATAGTAGCGAACAATTAATATTACTTAAGAAGCTTATTAAATATGATTGTTTTCATTTTATGAAAATTATTATATATCTAAGCAAGGTATATTGATATTAATACAATGAAATGATATTTATTGTTTAACAAAATTATAATAAAAATAATATCATTTAAAATATAATCTGTTATTATGAATATGAAACTTGTGTATTGCAATATAACAATAAAATATAATTCAGTTATTATAAACACAAATCAGTGATTTTACTAATCACATAAAAAAATTTCCCAATTGAATCACTAACCCAAATTTAGAATACATTATTATTCTATTCTAATGTATTTTTCTATCTTTTTAAAAACTTTAAACCTAATTCAATAACAATTTAATTAACAAAAATTTCGAAATCAAATTCTTCTGAAAAAAAAAAAACTTTGGTAATAGTTTTCATTTTTTGATTTATATACTTCATATTTGTTGTTTGGAAGGTATTTTTTAAAAATTATTATTATCCTCATAACAAACTTATAAGGAGGAAGTTTTAAAAACTTTATTAAAAATTTCGTGCTACCATCTAGTGGCTGAATGTAAAGTGTAGGGCAGATTTCACTGCCATCTACAGTTATAGAATACAACTACATTTCTACAATTCTCCTTCAATTTCAAAAGAAAAACAAAATATTTTTTTTTATTTTCTTTTTAATTCATACTAAATAAATGAACATTTTAAGTACAAAATACATAACTGTAAATAAAATTACTTTATTTCTTTAAATATTTTTTAAGAACCCTTTATTTTGGTATTTTTTGTTATATATGACAATAGAGATCCCTGCATCAATTCTTTACAAGTAACAAAGAAATCCCATTAAAGAAAACAAAATATATTTGTTTGAAATAAATAATATAGAAAATTTTATAATAATTTCATTTAATGAATTTTTAACAATTCATTAAAAAAGAAAGCGATTTTATACTTAATTTAAAAGAAACCAATAGAACTTATATTGCTATGTAATAAATATATAAATAAGATAGTAATTTCTTCTAAAAGAATGCTGCCACTATTTTCTGAAAAATAATTTTGGATTCGTTAATTTTAAAAATCCATAATTAACCATGATATTGGAAGTATTCAATATGATACTACAATTTTTAGATATTTACAATTCAATTAATAAAAAATATATTATAAATGTATTGAGTGTGCATTCATTGAAAAATATAAATCAATTTGAAAATTTTTAAGCAATTTATCTTTAAGGAAAAATTATATCTAACTATTTATTAAAATTTGTACATTATTATTTATTTATTTATTTTCATAAAACCATCATCAGAATTTATTTACATATTACAAAAATTAAAATGTATTTTCAGTATTTCCTTTAATTAATATGTATTTTGGGTATTAATTAAAATAAGAGCAAGATAATAAAAATACAGCTAAGAAAATATTCGTATGTATAGTGTTTACTTAAAAATGTAGTCATAGATAAATTTATAACCAATTAAATATTTATTTTACGGATCAAATTTAAATTGCTTAGTTGTATTCGGTATAAAAATAAATAAACACTCTTAAAATAGTAATTACAAGTGTGAACAATAGCACATCGTCTCATTGAAAATTTATTCTATTGAAGATGACTCGCGCACAAAAGAAGATTGAAAATCTAATCCTAACGAATCCAGCAAGGAAAAAACTCACATAGGGATTTACAAGAAATAGTTTTACTTTCTTTCTTTCTCTCTTTTAAATAAATGACAATGGAATCAATAATTTATTTTATTAATCTGATATTTGATATTATTTTGTAATACGAAGTATTTATTTATATTATAAAATATAGTCATTAACTAATTTATAGTATGGGAAATTAATCTCAATTTATAAATGAATTATAAAAATTTAAATGAAAATTTGGAGAATACATTAAAATTATCTTCCAGCTACAAAAAGTAACACTTTTGGCTGTTAAATTAAGGTTAAATTTCTATAACATTGCTCTTTTAATGTTAAAGTAATATTTTTAAAGAACAATTCAATATGTGAAAAAATTAAGACTATTAGTTATAATTTAAATGTATAGATGGCAGCACTATAAAAAAAGGCTTTATTTGAAAAAGAAATTAAAATCATGTAAAGTAAAGAATTTTTAAGTGTCTTATATAAGTCAATATCAAGTCAATTTTCTAATAAATTACTTCCATGGTAAAAAAGTATTTCAAAAACTTTTAAAATTAGTAAAAATTATTAAATATAAGATCAGAATTTTTCCATCTAATGATGCAAATAAAAACGGAATGGTGCTACAATTTTAATTTTTAAAGACCATTTATTTCTTTTGTTTCTTTTTTCTTGTTTAACAAACTTAAAATTTGATGCAATATTTTGGATACATATATTATCTAACTACAATTTATATTATTTAAATAATACTAAAATTTATAATAAATAATTTATTATTCGATTAGTAACCATGAATAAGTTAATCACATATTTCATAACAACACATTGTCTTTCTTGTATTTATTAAAAAAAAATTATCATTGTTATTTTTCTTGAATTAATTGGATGAATTATACTCTTAAACTATAAACTTTCTTGAACATAACTGAAGCATCATTTTGATTTTAGAGATTTTTTGAAAATGTGTTAAAAGTTTTTAATAATTTCCTTTTAAAGATAATGGAAAATATTAATGCATGCCGATATTCAAACTATGAATAAAGTTATCATTTTATTTTATTAATACGAATTTTAGTTTTTTATATTCTATAAATAAACATTTAAAGGTAACTGCTATATATATTTGAAACTAAAACACTCAGTTTACAATTGTAAAAAATATTCATTTGTTGTTCTGATTAGTAAAATTTTATAGAATATAACATAAAAGCATACGAAGAAGGATAATACAATTAATTTTTGTTAATTTTTGAAATATGTGATGAAATTCATCCTGATATCAGAATAAATATAACAACATTTATTAACACTATAAAAATTTTAGTTTAGATTACCCTAAGCATGAAAATACTGTGGGAATTCCAAGAGATCACAAGTAAAACTGTTTCCTCAAATGCATCAAAAGGTGATTTGAATATTTCTCATTAGTATCTTCAAAAAGTTTATTCTGTTAAAATTTGTAGTGGAGTTCTGCCATCATTTGACAGTAAAAATGATCATATATCAAAGTATTATGTAGGAGATAATTTGAGTAATGTAGATTTCCATGAAATATCGAAAGTTCAGTGTTCTAAATCAAAGATCTAAATCATTTATCGAAGAAAGACTGACTTTCGATTATGTTCAAAATAAATGCACATTTGCATTAGAGATATATTTTTTATTATTTTGCTTTATAAATAATGTATTAAAATTTTTTTAGTAAAAATGTTATATGTGAATCGGCTAAATTTTGAAACACCAGATTTGATTAACGATCTTTATAATAAATTTCTCTGATAATGGAATTTAAAAAAAAATTATTTGAAAATTTTAAATACCCCAATGTACTATGTACATATAAATGTATAGCGTTTTTTAGTATATTTTAAATTGAATGATCCTCGTAAAAACTGTATATTATATTTATATATAAAAAAAATAAATAAAAAAGTAAATATCTTTATACAGGATGTAAATAATATTCCCTGTTAGTTCGATAATAACATTTTTAATAATATTCCGAGCTTATAAAATTCCTTTACAGTACTTTTATTTTCAATTAAAAATAATCTATTTATTAGTACTATAGATGACACAGTTCTAAATATCTTCCGTAAAAAATTAAAATTTTAAAGTTTTACCGAAATGCGCCATCTACATTAGAAGAATTATTCGAAAGTTGAAGATAATATCAATTTTTTTTTCTCTTGGTTTTGAAAAGAAAGTTTGAAATTTTAATTCTTTTTTATTAATCTAATAAATTATATTTTATAAAATTTTATTATTGTAAGGAATTTAGGATTTGTATATTCCTGTATTCTCAGATTTAAAATTTCTAGATTGTTTAAACAATAGAAAACTATATAAACTTAGTCACTTGATAGAAAAAGGAAAGCATTTTATTCGAAGATATTACGTATATATTAACGAATGAAGCAGTTAACACGTATTAATAATTATGTAATTTTTTTATTGTTATGAAAATTTAGAACAATTTGTTAAATAATAACTGCAAACACTGCAGTACATTTTTAGATTAATAAATTATCGTAATTTTTATCATATTTAAATTTAAAAATATTTTTTAAATTATGTAAAATATTTTGTAAGATTTAATATTTATTTCAACAAAAAATTTCGTTAAAATATTTTTTTTTTGTGATATACTTTTTCATAATATTATATATACATTTATCTATATTCAGACAAGTAATAAACCTTCACAAATAATTCCTTATGATTTCATACTATTAATATTTCAATATTTTTATTCAATTCATAGTTGCAATATAAAGTGTTTACTTATAATTTGATTCTTATTGAGATGAACATTTTAAAATATGTACTGATTTTAATGCTTTCATAATCATTCCTATATTAAAAATAGCTCCAATTGCCAATTTAATAAGAATAATTTGTCCCTTTTTATTTGAAGATTAAAAAATAGGGGAAAAATTTTACATAAAAACCGGAATATTGGAAATAAAATTAACTATAGAACTTTTTTGGCAAGCTATATTTAACAATTAATTAAATTGAAAAAAATTTACAATCAATTTTAGAATAATCTACTTATAGCAAAATATTTAATCAAAGAAGTAATATTTTAATTATATTACATTCACAAATTCTAACAAATCTTTAGAGTGAATGAAATTTTTATGAAAATTAGAATATTTATAATTTATTTATAGTATGAACAAAACAGGATTATTGCATTATAAATGTGGTTTTCAATTAATGTTTTCTTTTTACTTTTAAACACATTTGTCATTTTCTTAAGCTTGTACAATTTACTGCTATCAAATATTCTTGGTTTTGTCTCATAGGTAGCAGCACTATATATATATATATATTTCAATGTAAATTTTGTTAATAATGGTACCGCCATCTTTTGGTAATTTTTACACTAAATTTCGGATTTTTTTTTCAATTATTTTAAATATTTTACATAATAATAATTGAAAAATATAAATTGTTACTCCATAAATATTTTCCAAATCTTGGGAAAATTAATAAGCTATAGAAAATTTTTTTTAAGTTATGATGCTATTTTATACTATTTTTTAAAAGTGACATTTTAAGACATGTCAAGTCTTTGGCTTTGTGTTGCGAGACTATTTTGATTTTAAATAAAATCTAGCACTTGCAAAAAATGTAATTAAACTATTAGTTAATAATAAACTTTAAAAAATTGCTAAAGACAGAAAATTATTCAATAAAATATATATAATTTTGTGAGTCTATCAAAATAAAGTTTGTTTTCTGATAACTAATATACATTTTAACTTATAATTTACTTGAATATTTGTTAAGAATATCCAGTTTGCAATAATTTTAATTTCATTATAATTAATTATAATTAATAATTGTAAAAATTTATTAAGTTTATATTATATAATCGCTTTTTCAGAGAAAACTCATTTTCTTATTAAAATTTGTTTCATTCATACGGCATATAACGTCTCGGAAATTTCAAACAATATTTTATTTAAGCAACACTTTTCATTTCAGTATTATTTATTTAAGTAAAATTTAATTTATAAATAAATATTTTTTTGGCTTTGATTATGTTTATTTCCTCTCTTTTTATTTCAGTAAGGTAGTTGTTACTTTTAAAATAAGAATTTGTTTTATGGCAATTCCAAATTATTGCTTATTACTCAGAAAATGTAAAATTTTGCTTAAAAACAAGAAATCACATTAACTTTAGTATATTTATGAAAAGAGAAATAATTATAAAATATGTTTTTGTAAATAATATTTTTAAATTAAATCTGCATTGATCAAACTATAATATTGCCCGAGATAAATAATATATAATTATAAAATATGTTTTTGTAAATAATATTTTTAAATTAAATCTGCATTGATCAAACTATAATATTGCCCGAGATAAATAAGCATATACAAACCATTTTGCTATAGTTAGTGCTATAGTTATTGCGGATAAACATCCTAAATTTAGGTGTACGGTGTTTAAATTTATGACAGCCAGAGAAGTTCTGCGAATCTAAGTAGTGGATAGAAAGAGAAGCTCAGTGAAAGAAACTGACGGGTATTGAAAAGCGAATTGTTATGTCTAAAAGGTGACAATAGCAGCAAAAGTGTCAGTAAATCTCAATAGGCATCTGAATTCACCAGTGTCAGTTAGAAGACTCTTTCATAAACGGAACATTTACGGCAGAACTGCAATTACCAATTTGTCATAGATATTAATGCTTAACATTGTATACAGTGAACACAATTGTCATACGTACAAAATCTGGTCGATTGATAAGTGGAAGAAATTGTGAGGTGAATTGTCTTTTACATATCTCCTTACAGCAGGACAAGTGAATGTTTGGACACAACGTAAAATTGTGATTGGCTCCTTTCAACTGTCAATCTCGGTGGTGGATTTGTCATGATATGGGCAACAATATCATGATTTTCTGTTGAATCAATCGTATTCCTGAAGGGAAGGATTATAAGGGAGAAGTGTCGAGAAATGTTTGCTGAACAATTCATCCTATGACAAAAATTTTGTTTCTTGCAGGAAATGGAATTTTCCAGTTTGACAATGCTCCTGTCCATTAAGTGAGACTTGTCTAATCATGGTTTGATGAACATGAAATGAAGTTAAGCATTTACCTTGGCTCATACAATCTTGGAATCCCAAGATAATTGAACCTTTAGGTCTATTTTCAAATTTTTAAAATGGAATCAACAACCTACACCAACATAAGGAGCAGTCTCCCCGAAGCATAAGGTCTTGGGTTCGATCCTTTGACTATTAAACAACGGGAGATTGATATTTCACCTTCGCCTTTTGCATGAACATCTATCAGGTAAAGTTCTTGAGACTTTTAAATGCCAACCCCTGTTTCTCAAAAATCATTCTAGAAAGCAATTTACACGATGGACATTAAATTGTCTTACAGCGACCTTCGGTCATTACGGTGTCCACTATGCAATGTGAAACCTTATTCAACACTGTATAAATTGATTCCTATGTGAATCAAAGCTTTTTTACATACAGCGAAAGCGGTCCCTTATAAATCTTTCTATATTTTTGATAACAATCAGTATATTTGATTACATTTTTTTCTTAGCAAAATACTTAAAGTTTGACCAGACTGAACAATTGTTTTAGAAAATTAACGCTATCCTCCTTTAAATTTCCTTATAATTAATATTTTATTTTTATTTTGTTATAGGCTTACTTCCTACTACTGTAGATTTTGTGTTGTTTATGTGTTTGATAGAGGAGATGTTTTAATATACCTTAATTTTAATTAAATCTTTATTTGAAAAGTTATTATGAAGTTTAAATAATTTTTTTATCTATCAGAATATATCAATTTACAAGGTTAGTTCTTAATGAAAAAAATTGAAAATTTGCTATACTACAAATAAATTTTTTTTTTTTTTTTACTGTCAGTCGTAATTTTACGAACTTTCTTTAGAAAATTCCACTTTTTAATAACGAAAAACGCAATAAATAATTCATTATTATTAATTATGTGATGGTAAAACGTTAAAAAACAAAATGGGATAATAGAAATAATAGTGAGATACACAAAAACATTGAATAATCAATATAGTCATCAAATAATAATTATTAGATTACATTTCAAATGAATTAAAATTCAAATGACTGTTTAATTCTCATGCAAAACTGATGCTTTCATATATTTTCTAAAATGATATTTTTTAACGAAAAATTTCATAAAATATGTGTTTAGAAAAAACAATGCTTTCATAACAATATAATATTTTTTTCTGAAATACATCTGATTATTTCATTCAAAAATTTGTTTAACACAGTTAAAATACAAATATGTGTTCAAATACCAGAGATTGTATTTCCAAACTTGAATTATTTAATAGCTTAATTTGAATTACTTACTTACTTGAATTATTAACACTTATCAACAAGGTAAAATATGTAAACTCAAATCTTAACATTTTTAACTTATAAAATTTATCTGAATAAGAAAATGTTATGAAATTAATACAAACTGTTTAAGAACTTTCAAATATTGTGATAATATTTTCATGACTTTTAGAAAATTGCACACCAATTTTTCAACCTAATTTTGAAAAAAATTCTCTTCAATCAAACCAAGAAACGTATTTGATAGCAATATCAACTGAACAATTAACTGAATATCTAATTTCTGTAATAAAATTCATATTTCCTTTTTAAACCAGTTTAATGATTTCTTACCTTTCACTGAAGAATTCATATAAATACAAGACCTTATTGTAAATTAATTTTCTTCGTTTTCCACTCATTTAAATATGCATCGTTCCTTTTTATGAAAGTTCCAATTTAAATTTATATTTATTCATAACTCGAATATTTAGCTTATTTAATATATATATATATATATATATATATATATATATATATATATATAAGATGGAAAAACTGCTTAACTTACTTGGTAGCAAATAGGGCTCCCACAAGATCACAGAAATCCCACAATACGGAATGATCCTAAAAAAGAGGGAAGCAACTTTGGATGTGTGGGTATCACATTATCCAAATAATTCAGAATGTATAATGAATATGAATGGGTATAGGTGATCACATGCAAAATACTTCCATATCTTTCAGCATTCAGATTCATCTCTAGATGTATCCAGAGACTTTCCCCTGTAGACATGTAGTGTACACAGATATATGAAGTTTTTTCCATATCCTCATCCAGCCATTTGACCAATACAGTAGAAAGCAGGACTATTCAAATTGAACATGTTTCCATTCATCTAATATCTAATGGCAACGTTGGCGGGACCAGGTGTGGCAGAAAGTTTTGTGTATGTAATCAACATTGGTCATGTGTAGCCACGTCCTTTGTTCTATGACCATCTCATTTACGAATTAACGTAAGTCATCGATAATCACGTTTTTAAAATTCTTTTGTCGGGCATACCGCTACATGGGATTTCATGTTTTATCAGATAGCCTATACACTCATAAAATGTTCGTTCGCGAAAATACAAATTTCAGTAATGCCTTGGACATACTACATCCATATCATGCGTAAACTGTTAATATTACGCGTTCAAAATTATTTAAATCTTAATAACTCATCATTTTAGCTAAACTTTACCATATAACATGGTTTAATAAGTTTATATAATAACTTTGCCATAATACATGGTTTAATGCCAAGATCATCATAATGCTCAACAAATTGGTAGTCACATATAGTTGTTGTAATCCTCATCTTAGAGTTTATTAGTAATACATATAAATACAATATATTGGGGAAAAAAGGATTCCATTATTTTAACATGAAGTTACAGGTTTTATTTATATGTTTTTGATTAGTTTTGTGCAAATATTTTCTAACTGTTTTATGGCTGATCTTGAAATCCCGGGTAATGTTACGATTGCTAGCATGCCGACTATCTCTATTCATATGAATGATTTTATCGTCATTTTCAGCATGACCTATGTGATGTGAGTTTTTCACATTAAAAGCATCTGAATGGAATAAATAAAACCAAAATTGCACATTAATTGGATGTTATAATATTGGACCACAAATACCATCCCAATTTTTTTTTTCAAAGTCGTTTGGCTTGCATTTTCACCTTTTGCAAAGAAAATTTTTAAAATATGCCGAATTTTCTCTCTTGTTGACTTCCCTTTTTAGCCATCATCCACCAAAAAAATGATGGATTTCCCCTCCCCACACACACACAGGAAAGAATGTTAACTATACATTATATATTTATGTTTCCAGCATGTTAGTAAGATTTGTTAGTCGGAGGAATGAGCAAAAATATTAGTTATAAAATTTGGCAAAACTTACCACGATCTTCAAAATTTGAAATTTATCAAAGAAAAAAATATTAACATTTCATTTTAAAATACAAACCTATCAACAAATCTTAATTCATAAAAGATTTAATTCAGTTATATAAAGGTAAATTTTTCTAAATGAAATTTTTTCAGTAAGCTTTCTGATTAAAGTATTTTACTATGAAATAGAAACTCTGGAGATTTCTACTAATTTATTGCTTTAAATGTGAAGTCAATTTTTATTTTACTCAGAATGATTAAAAAGTTATTAAAAATTCTGTCTCAAATTGTTTTATTCAAAAGTAAAAATTGCCTTAAAAAATTATTGTTCCTTTTTAAAAACTGGAAAAGATTTTATGCGGTATATATATTATTGAGTTAAATTAATAGCAAGATATTTTGTGACATTTTTTAAACAAATTAGGATTTTCAGAAACATTGTAAGAATATGTAAATTTAATTCCAAGTTATAATTAGAACGATAAATTTTTATAAAGTGCAAATAGCTAATTTTTACAGATATTTAAAAATTAATTCCAGATGCTGGGTACCATTAACTCCAAAGCATGGATGCTGAGATAGAATAAAATCTTAAAATTTAAAAAAGAAAAAAGTAAAAAGAAATAAAAAGGTAAAAAGAAAGAAATTTAGATAAAATGTGAAGTTTCGAGTTTTGTATTTGATAGTTCAGCTCTTAAAAACAAACAATAAAATCAAATTCATAAATTTTTCATAATATCATTGATAATAATAGATTTAATTCTCAAATTTTTAGTTCTTTGTCATAAAATTTAATGTTATCTGTAATAGATACGCTAGCGTCATTGATGCACTGAAATTATAATTTCAAGTCAAAAATAAATATATATTCGACTTTCTCAAGATGGGATTTTCTTTTATATCTGTGTTCCTGATAAGATCGTTCTTCTATTATGGTATCTTTAGCTGAAAAAATTGTTGTGACATCGGCATCAGAATTCTGCCTTAATTGTAGCCTTAAACTTACAGAAAGGGGAAGAATTTTTTTTCTCCTTAATACAACAATAGGACTGACAATGCCAAAGCAACTTTTCCTTCCCTTAGCTGAAGTCGATGGCGTAATGATTACTCTGTTCAAAAAGGGAAGCATTCTTAACTCATGGAATCTTATTGAAAAGTATACAATGGCTTATTTTAAGGGAAAGTCATAAATTCTGTCCCTTTTATACTTCCGAGAAAAAGCGCGGTGTGTGGTCTCGCGAATTTATTTTATCACTCTTTACAACACTTGTATCTTCACAAGACAAGCTGACAGCACTTAGGTTTTTCAGTATGGCCACTTCTTCCGATTGAAGTGTTTCCTAATATTTTTTTAATGTTTTAATATCATTAAAAGGAAAAATAAAAAATGACATATGTTTCAATTCCTTAAAATTTTTTATTTTTTGAAAAAAAAAAAAAAAAATTGTGAAAGATAAACAGTGCTTTGGTAGCGTGATTTTTTTCTGTGTTTCCGAATTTCACTTCATTATATTATTTTGGATATAAGCCGCAAATTAAGCAAAGAATTTTAATGTTATGAAAAAAATCACCCTGGAAAAAGTTTTTTTGAATTTAAAGTACTTCCATTTCCTTACAATTTTATGCATTAAATTTATAAAATTTTGCACTCTAAGAAAAAAAAATTATTTGATAGAGTCAAAAAGACGGGATTTTTGAAAAGAAAATTTGATAAATTATAAATTTTAAATTGCCTTATAATCCCTTATTGCTTACATTTGACTAATTTCTTTTATTTTTAAATATTTATAATTAAAATTTTTTTTAGAGTATTTGATTTTTAGAAATATTATTGAGGCTTTCTAAAATATACCACATTTATTGTTATTTTAACAATTGTTTTTATAATTATTTATGATAATTTATTTTCAACATTTATTATGACCACAGTTGAATATTTTGTTTTACAAATGCTCAATATTGAAACGTAATAATATTAAATAATTAGTTTTCTAAAAAAGTATATAATATTTAAAAGTATTAAATATTTTTTTGTACAATTGTTTTATATTCCTTACAAAATGATCGAATACATAAGTCTTGCTAAGATGAAGATGTAAAATAGCTTAGAAAAATATTTAAAACATTTTTGCTTTTAGTACGCGGAGATAGAATTCTGAGGAAAAACAATTTTATGTCCTTTACAAATAACTCATTAATATCTAAAAGTAGGCTAGCCCACATAAAGATAGCGTAAAAAAGATTCGGAAAAAATTTAATTATAATAAGAGAAAATCTTAAAAATTCTAAATCTCAATAGTTTACGGGAATAGAGTTCTGAGAACAAACTATAACTTATTTTGTAAGTGTTGGTGAAACATTAAAAAATAAAAAAAAAAACATTAAAACTATGTAAATAAATAATGAAGAAAATGGTAAGAGGCAGATCTTTCAATGAAATGAAAAAATAACTTATTTAATAAATTTTTTAATAATTTTTTAAAAATAAAATTTTATTTTCTAATTGTAAAATCTGCTATTTTATTGAACTGGCTTTATAAATAGATTGGTTTAAATATAAAAGGTTTCAATATCATTGTCTATATGACAATTTTATCAATAGATTTATGTAATTCTATTTCATTTGTTTAATTTTTTATTTTTATTTTAAGGATTTTGTATTGAATATACTGAGAGAAAAGTTTCAATTTATGAATTACTCTATTAAAGTTATTATTAAATATATATAGATCTGTCAAATTGCAGTTTTTTAAACATCTTCATGTCTTTATAAATTAAATAATATATTTATTGTTTTAATGAGTGAGAAAGAGAGAAAATTCCAGTATACTCAAACATTTTCAATTACTTCAGTTAGAAGTATTTGACATATAAAATTTTACGATATTCATTAATTTGAAATTTAGAAATATTAAGTTATTTCATAACAACAGGTTTTTATAGATTAATTATTAAAACAAAAATTCTTATAACCTATATTATTATGTGTATCATTGATAAGACTTAAATTAATATTCTTGTCTCTTCTTAAAAATCAACTAACAGAATTTAATTGTAATTAGTAATTGGTAACTTTCATAACACACGATGATAATATATTTTAAAGCATCAGAAATTTATATTATATATACACTTTATATTTTTACCCCTTACATAAATTAATCTTTTTATTTTTTTCTTTCATGAAACTAGACCTTATGGATGAACAAAGAAAGGGAATGAATTTTTAAAGTAGGGAATAAAGCAAAAGACTGTATAACCTCACATTAAATCTTAGTTACATTCAATTTGCTTAAATGAATAATTGCTTTAAGTAATTACATCTATGAGTCCTAAATCTATAATTTTATTAAATTTTATATGCGTAACTGATGAACTCTGGCTATTCTTTCCGCCTGTTTACATAGGTTCTGTGAGTTTAAAAAACATATTGCTAACATTACATAAAATAATTTATCTTCATTTCTATCTTCGTAAAGTTATTTCATTCTTCAGAATGTGTGATGAGCTAATATTGGGAAGAATTTTGGATTGTTATTTTTTTTTTTTGTGATTAATATTTTAAAAATATCTGAAAAAAAAATTGTTTTGATTTATTAGAATGGGAATTGAGATATATTTGATTTTCATAAATTTAATTTTCTAGTCTAAAATCAAGATTTAATAATTTTAATTTTTGAAAAAATTCAAGTAATTAATTTTTACAAAGTTTTTCATTAAAGATATAAACTTTATAGGCATTTTTAGTACTAGCAAAATAATAGAATATGTTTAAAGAAAGTTTAAATATATCTTTTTCAAATATTATAGCTTTTATAAATTTTCTTTTATTTTTATTTTCCTCTTGATAATTACAATGGATTTTTATAAAACTTTATTCATATTATTTGCCAGCATTGTTCTCATACAAATTTAAAAAATCTAAATAATAATGTAGTTTAATTATTTTAATTCACATTAATAACATTATATTATTTAAAAATTAATGACAAACGAATAGAAACAATCGATCAAATAATGCAATTAAATTTTAGGGTATTTAATTGTAAGGATATATGCATACTTTCATATTGGAATCACAATATCCTAAAAATAGGAATATATCTATGATAGAATTATAGCAATATATATATATATATATATATATATATATAATTAAATTTACTTACACCCTAAATTCACTCTGAGTTGTGTTAATATACTATTAATTATACATTTTAGGAATTTTTTAACTCAGATTTAAATAATTTCAATACTCTGCATTTAAACCAGTTTAAGTGTATTTAAATACATTTCTTGTTCAGGCATCAAAAATCTTTCTTATTAAATGATGTGTTTTTTGAAAATTTGAAAATAGAAATTTGCATGCATAATTTGATGTTTAGTACTTGAGAAGACATTTGACATGTAATTATATATCTTAATTCTAATAAGTTTTTTTTTATATATATATTTTTAATACTTACAAAACATTTGAAAACATTTTCTTTTTTAAATTTTTGATGGCATTTTTGTAAAAATTTCTAGAAATAACAAAATTTACTTTATAGAATCCGAGTTCTGTCAAAAAATATTGTTTATTTCAACTGTCACATATACAGGAAAAAAAAATGAATAAAAGTATAATGATTAAAATGAAACTAAAATCATTGATTTTTTTTCTAGAATTTAAAAATGAAATTGTTGATACAGATCAATGTTTACTAAAAGTTATTGTTGCAGAAAAAAATATAGTTGTTAAAAACTGTCGTAAAGATATATTAATCTGATAATTTATTCATAAATGTTGGTGTGAAAAAATGAGATTCAGATGACACCATTGTGGGCTCCCAGTTCCAAGTATCAGGAGACTAAATGCGTGATACATATAAGGCTGAATGCTAATTTAATTTAATGATATTTTTATTTTGTTATTGAATTTACTAAACAAAATCGGCTAGTTCATGTGAAAGAGTAGTCTAAATCAAGACCTAGGTGGAAAGATCCAGCAATCTGAAAAGCCGTATCATTCTTAAAATATAATGTATACGTAAATATATTAATTGACATCTTAAACTCACCATTAGGGTCCAAAATATATTTTCTTATATTATACCAAAAGAAAAAAAAATTAAATAGCAATTGAACTACAAAAGTTTAATTGTAAGCGAACTTGAAAGAAAATTTCTGCAACAAAAGTAACAAAAGAGTAAAATATATTTTGAACGATGCATATACTACTGTATCTTTGAAGAGATTAGACGAATGAAAACTACCGTTGATTGATAAAAAAAATTTTTACACTTACAGTGCTTTAGGAAAAAAAAAAAAAGAATAATTGATGTACCAAAATTAAAATATGAAACTGGAACTAATAAAAAAAAAAGAATTGGAATGCCATTTCAATTAAAGAAAAAAAATTAGCTAAGACCAAGCGTAAGAACGAACCTGATGAAATGAATCACAGCCCAGATTTTTCGAGGTACAAAAATTTCTGTGTTGTAGCAGAAAATAAAAATAAAACCGAAGTACAAAAAAGAAACATGAAATATTTTTGGTAATTTGAATGAATTTTGAACATTTCTGAAAACTTATTTGATATTTCTGAAAATTAATAGATTTTTGGAGTTAGTTTAAATACCTTACTTATGAAATTTAAAATAATACACACACTATATCGAAAATAATCCAATAAAGTAAATAAAACAATCAAATAAAAACTAAATGAAGAATGTATATATCAGGACAATATAATGAGTAAACAAGTATTGTAAAAATGATTTATCTTATTTTGTACACATAGTTGTACAATTTTTAAATTTTTCTGCAAAAAGAGTTTTATATCTTTAAAAGTTTTACAAAACTTCACAATATTCTGGTAGATGATTTATCTTTCAAAAAGTTTGGAAATGTTTTCTTCATTTTTGGATACCTATAATTCCCATCAACCTAATAATTTTAAGAAAAAATTTGAACTGATAGGTATGCTTTCAATTTACAAAATTTTCAAATAACAATGAATGATTTCTATGAAAAGTTTCACCCTATATATATTTAAAAGCATGACTTACTTTTCAATTTTTATTTTTAAGTCTAACTCTCCTGTAAGAAATATAATTCCTCGTGAATATTTAATGGGAAAATGCAAACAGATTAAAGGTAGTTACTTGGGAAATTAATTAAAATTCATGTGGCGGCCGATTTTAAAAGAATAGTCCCAATGCAACTCATGTATGTTGAGCTACATTGAGACTATTCTTCAGACTAAGAGGCTACGACTAAGACAAGACTAAAGGGGTTATGTCTAAAGCCAAAAGGCTTTAGTCTAGTATAAGACAAGATAGTCTTTGTATAAAACCCTTTTAGTCTTTGTATAAGACAAGACTAAAGGGATTTTGGGACTACGAGATAACTAAAATGGGTACTCAGTTTCTGGGGGTATAACCGGGCATACTGCCCTTGGGAATTATATCAAGGAACTAGCCCACCTGATTGGGGATTGGGCGTGGTGCTAAAAATTTCACCCGGTAAAAATGTCTTGTTAGAAAATCTCAAGCGATGGCAGACGTAACTTTATTAAAATACAACGTGGCAAACTGCTTAAGGACACTAGAAGACGAACATTCGCTCTTTATATCGAAGCTAAGGGCTCTAAATCTAGATCGAACAATTGGATACTTATTCTTGGACAGGCCTTCTGAAAAAAGAGCTAAGTTACGACCCAATAAATAATGATGGTCTCACTGCCTAGAAAGGAAACTCGCCATTTTAAGAGGGATCAATTTGAAAACCAAGACCAAAAATAGGAAAGCCTGGAAGAATATTCTTGAAAAAGCCAGGGCTTATTCAAACCTATCTTTCATTGAGGAAGTAAGAAAAGAAATTTATCAAATTAAAAAAATAAAAAATCATTTGACTAACAAAATTTCCTGTTAGAAAATATGCAAATGAATTGATATAAAATTATGTCAGGAGACATTTTTAATATGAAAATTGCACATCAGTACTATGAAACAACGTGGGTAACATTAGCATAGTTCTAGAAGTTTTAAATATTATTCGAAATTATATACATTATTTCAATGTCAACCTTATGTTGAATGATAGTTCAGTGATTTCTTTTCAAATAACTGAAATTTATTTATATGATAAATAGAAGCTGACAACAGATTCTATAAATATAGAAGTGCAGAAAATATTTTACGAACATGTGCACTCTTCATTTCATACTGTGTTAAAATAAATAACCCTGATATACATTTAGCCAAAATGTGTATTCCATATTTTTCGATACGCTTATCTATGTCATCGAGGAAAGTGTGTAATTATATTTAATAATTAAAAAATTAATTAATATTTTTCTCTAATGAACGTGTTTAAAAAACTGCGTGACTTATATCCTTCATTATCTTGAAATAAAATTCTTTCAACTCATATACATTTTATAAGTTATCAATAATGAAGCAGATTTTTGAATTTAAACAAGTTATAAGTGCTTTGAGAAACTGGACAATTTTAGGAAAAAATTGAATTTAATAATGAATTTAAAAAATGAACAATTAAAACAGTTTTACAATAGGAGTTTTTACTTTTAATATATCAAGAACAGCTCAGCGGATATCGGAGTTTTTCTAGGAAGCTCAAGGTTACAAATGTTAAACACAAAAAGAAAGAACATGTAATATACAAGCAGTTTGTTGATATTTCGAAAAACAACCAATAGATATTATTCTCATATAAATAAAATCACTACCATATGTATTTAGCATTTTATAAAAAATATAAACATGTAAAAAATTCACGTAAAGGAGTAGAATATTTTTAATTGCCTATGTTTTTTCCCTTTACTTAATAGCGTTGAATAAAAGAAAAGAAATTTTAAAATACTCACATGAGATGGTTGAAGAAGGTATTTCACTTTGTAATAAAATATAGTGATAGTCACTAAATACCATTCGTGAAGCAGATTCCAATCGTTCTTAGGCCATGTTAATTTTCTTTTTATAATTTTTCCTGTGTTAGCAAAATTTTCAAGGTTTGTTTTAACACGTTAACACAATGAATCATAATAGACTAGTGGGATGTTATGGAAATCCAAAAATTTTTAATAAAAGCAAAAAGTGATCTTATTATTTATATACTTATTTTATTTGTATTTATTTATTTATTGAAATTGCAACTAATTAAATTACGCTTACAAATTTTTTAAAACCAATGAATTTTTTTTTAAATTAAAAAACTTGTCTAAGAATAAAATTTTTATTCGTTGTATCATTTTCTTCTCAATGATCTTAACTGATTATTATTGAGTTTCTTATTACTTTAATATATAAAATATGCTCAAATCTTTTAAATCATACACAATTCAATTTCTCAAAAGATAAATATACATATCCCTCATCATAATTTCAATTATAAATACTTACAAACATAAATAATTTCAAATTTTTTGCATTTTCTTTTATATAAAGGATTACTATTTATGTTCAAATACATCTTAAACTATATCCACTTGGAAAAAGATTTCTCTAATTAGAATAGAATTTCTCTAATATACACAATATAATTGAAAAACAGAATTTACATTCATAGTTCCAAATTTTAACGCCTTTTCAGCTTATAAATATAACATTGAGATTAATTAATATCCATTGAAACCATTTATAATTATTTTTCGTAATATCAGTACCGAACCTAAAATTTTTAAGTCACGAAAACATAGTAGCGATAGTTTGTTGTATATTGCTTGATGAACTAATTTGTATTTAATAAATAATTATGTATTATTTCACATAAATTTTTCCTTTGAAATCTCTAACCGTTTACTCGAGTATTCGTTTTCATCTAAATTATCTTAGTAATAAAAAGAAAATTGAATATATATAGATGTCAAATATTACGAAATTAAATACTTATGAACATAAAATGTTTTTTTTATTAGTGAGTGTAGTTTAGTAATTAATATTTTGTTTAATTAATAAAAATTTGCTTGTATTTTTGTTGACTCAATTTTTGTTGACTCGTTGACTCAATTTTTGACACCTACGAGAAACCATTAGAATTTATGAATTCACCATTTTGATAAATTATATTATTTCATTCTATATACATAATTAATAAATTATACTACATAACTTAATTGTGAAATTTACTTTAAATATTTTTCTTAGAGGACATATCTCACCGTAGGAGAAAAATACAAGATCTATGTAGCATTAATAAAAGGGAAATTTAAACTACTAGCAACTAAATATTAAAAATAAAAATGTATGCAAACTGCTTCGGTAAAATTGATGAACACATTACTACAATAAATAATTCAGATGAAATTTTACTATTATAATAATTTTACTATTATTGATCCAATTAATAAATTTACAATTTTTAAGGCTGTTTGCATATAAATTAAAAATTTCTGTTGTAAATATAGGATTTTATATGCTGATAACTTTTTTTACTTGTATTGTTTGGTCTGCAATGTAACTTTACATAAACAAACAAACTTAAATAAAATTAAAGGTGCAAGTACCTTTGGGTATCATAAAAGCTTAACTATATTGAACTAATAATCCAATTTTACATTTTTAACTTCTCACATATAAGCCTAAATGCAGTTATAACTTTTAATTCTTTATGATTCTTGAGGAATATATTCTATAGAATTACAGGATTATTTACTTATTATAATCATTCTAACTAATGCCTTAATTGTAATTCATACGCCTTTGAAATTTAATTGATTTAATATTAAGATGTTTAAAATAATGTTTCTAATAAATAAATTGTAATGTATCTAATAATAAATTGTATTACTAATAATTGTTTTTAATAAAAGATTAAGCTAATTTTTTTTCAAAATCCTTGTAAGTGTATAATTTAAAATTATGAACTGACATTTCAGAATGTTTCTTGTATAAATAGAATTAAATGTTTGATAATTTATTTTACAACAATATAAAACTAAATATTAAAAATGTTATCAATAGAATTAGTTATAGTTAAAAAAAATGCATTGAAATTAGATTGGACTAAAACTATAAGCTAGGTCATTTTATGAACACACAATTATTTTAGTAACATAATTATTATAAACATATTGAACACACATAACCTGAAAAATAAGTTATAGAAACTTAGATTTTGTGCTACAATACATAAGCTATTCATTCTATTGTAATTTTTAACAAATAATAAATAAAACTATAGTTACAAATTTAGAATAATAGATTAAAAATATATATATTCATCAAAACATTTTTAATCATAATTTTTAATAATCATACTAATAGCTTAAATCATTTAGTGAGACATAAGATGAAAACTAGAGCTATAACAATTTATTTGTCAACACAAATAACATAAACATACTTTTTCAAGAAATAATGCAATTCATTCCAATATATCAAATATATTTCTGAGAATGTAAAATATTTTCATTGAAAAATTATAATATATTCAATTACAATATTATTTACAATATATTATTTATATTAATTATTTTAATGTAACTATGATAATTATTTTCAACAAATAATAAAAATAATGTCAAAAATGTATTTTTAGATTCTATAAATTTTTAAAGTATATTTCAAATTTAATCAAATAATATGTAAACTTCTTTTAACTATTTTTAATTTATAAATAATTATTTTCCTTTCAAAATTTAATTTGACGTGATAAAAGGCAAATTGTGCGCATAGCAGTAAAGGATCACTCAGCCACATCATGTACCATAACACAGCACATTCAGTCTGTAACGCATCATCCAATGTCTGCGCGTACCATTCGACGCCGTTTACAGGAGAATATTCTGTCCACAAGACGGCCATTGCTTTGTCTACTCTTGATGCAGAACCACAGACGTCTCCGCCACCAATAGTGCGATGAAAGAAGGATGCGGATAGCAGAATGGTATGAAATTTTCTTCACTGACGAGTCAGTCACCCTTCTGTCTGCAACACCACGATGATCGTATTCGAGTCTGGAGCCACTGTGGAGAGAGGATTCTGAACAGTTGCGTTATGCTCACCATACTGGTCCTGCACCGGGTATTATGGTATGGAGTCGTATTGGATATCACTCTCGCACTCCTCTAGTACGCATTGCCGGTACTTCAAACAGCCAGCGCTACATCTCCAAAGTGTTGGAGCCAATTGTCCTTTCATATCTTCAGGGCTTGCCCACAGCCAAATTTCAAAAGGAAAATGCGCTACCACATGTGGCACACATTGTCCAAGGGTTCTTTGTCAATCGCCAGATTAAATTGCTTCCCTGGCTGTCTCACTCTCCAGATATTTCGCCAATAGAAAACATGTGTACAATAGCTGCTCAATGATTGACCCAGATTATATTTCTAGCTGCCACACCAGATCAACTTTGGTAAGGTGTGGAAGCTGCTTGGTCTGCTGTACCCCAAGAACTCATCCAAAATCTCTTTGAATCAATGCAGCGGTAATCTCCAACAATAGCTCTTTCAACTGTGGCTACTAATTTTAGCTGAAGTCTATAAATTTAATCATTTGATACTTGGCCAACATGTTATCTACAAAATAAATTTTGTTGTGATATCTCTTGATTTTCTTGGTGTAGCAATTTAGGTGGCCAGCAGTGTATATTCTTATGCTGGAAAATTGTGACACTTATTAGTAATTCATTTGCCACATCAAAAAGTTGATCAAAAATTCTCTATTCTTGCTTATTGTAAGCTTTGTTCTCCAATATAAAATCTAATCACATTGTCGTTTTCAATTCTTGCATTGATATCTCTAGTTAAAAGTTTCAAGTCACTTTGTGGGTGATTCTCATAACTATTTTCTAATGTGGGAATCATAAGAACTCTCTCTATCAGTGTTTATTTTCTGTCTTCGGGGGGAGGGATGCGAAAGCACAATTTATGCTTATATTATGTCTCCTTTAAAAGAAGTTTACAAATTATTTCCTTAACAGCTATGAATTCATCATTCTTCATCCTCTTACGCGAAACAGATTTTTATTTTTAGCAGCTATAATAAACATTGTGCTTCTTTTCAAATATACCCTGACGAATCCAGCGAATTTCTTTTAATACCAGAACATCGATGTTTTATTCATCAAAAATATTCATAAAATTTCTCAAAGCGCCACAAGTATAAAGAGTTCGTATATTTCATGTACCAATAATCTTATCCATTTTCTTGCCAAATCATCTGGATAGGTTCCATCCATTCATAATTATTTAAGGTTCTGAATAAGATAGTTCTTACGAGGTGGAGCTCTTAACCCCTTAACCTGAAGAGCTAATCCCCTGATATAGCCCCGAGAGACAGAGTGCTGGGCTATACTACCGAACACCGGCTGCCCGTTTTAGTCATCTTCTACGACAAGCATGAGCTATATAGGGACTATTCTTACATACCCGATAATCACACAAATGATTCGACATCTTACGTTTATGTAAACTTTGGTTATGTAGATAATTTTATGCTAAATTGCGTGCGTGCTTGAGCACACACGTTTTCTCTAAAAGCGAAGCATGTTAATGTTCATGCTTGCCAAGAAATGTGTCAAGCATGAGCATTGTCAGACTCATTCATGTAGAACTGAGTCCTACAGACGTTATTCAAAAAATTTTTCTAATTATTAATATATTTTAATGTATTATCAAAGCTAAGAAACTAGAAATATGATACAAGGTATTACTGAATTTTTGTTCGCCAGTCTAAATTATTACATATTGATGAGTAAAGAAATAATTCCAATACAAAAATCTTTGCTGAAAACACGCCTTGTTTATATATATATATATATATATATATATA
>JAPDSC010141396.1:1221631-1235470 GCA_026290005.1 Latrodectus geometricus
CATTCATAGTTATCAGTAGTCAGTTAAATTTGACAAAAACAATTCTTTTTTCTGTAATAATTATACATCAAGTTTATTGATGGAAGTAATTCTGAATATCACAGTTTCTGAAAAAGTTCTGACATTGATTTATAACTTTCAATGGAGATAATATATTTATAACTTTCATTTGGAACTTTCAATGGAAATTACAAATTAGCATTTTTCTTGTCCTCGTATACTTAGGTGAGAAACAATAATTAATCTTAGTCAAATATTTTAAGATTCAAAGATTCTTGGACAAGTATGAGTATATCAACGAAATATTTACTAAATTATGCATGAAATTTTATATTAAATTATATTGAAAATTCATTATATTAAATTATATTGAAAATTCGTTATATTAAATAATTTGAATAAATATGCATTGGTTGTACGAATTTGATTTGATTATAAATATTAATTTTATTTTTTCTTATCAAAAAATTACCTTTAATTTATCTATATCAAAATTAAAAAAAAATATAACGAAAACACTAAAAACTATCTAGTAAATCATCCTTCACTTGAGCTGAACAAAAATCTACATTAATTGTTTTTTAATAAAATTTTTGATTCTTTGAATCTCTGACAGTTAACAAAATTTAGATGGTGAGCAGTTAGATCATCGGGGGGGGGAAGTAAAACTAAATAAAAGTTAATTTATGCTTGTTTTCAAAAAAGTTAAACGAGCTTTCATATTCCTTACTAATTCCTTGATCTTCATATCCCTTGAACTTTCATATTCCTTAATCAGAAATAACATGCTGTGGTATTCTGAAACGAGAAATCCATGTTGATATCACGCCCTATTCAACTGTTTCTACTGATTTATCTGCTATAGAAAGGGTTTCGACCAATCTTGAAAAACGATCAATCATCGTTAGTAAATATCTGAAACCTTGATATGAAGGCAAGGGTCCAACAAAATGAATGTGAACTTGCTGAAAACGTTCAGGAGGAGCATTAAAGTTCATAAAAGTTGGCATGGAATGCCTTTGAACTTCTGATCGTTGTGGCATTCCATGTATTCTCTACGCCATAACTGACAATCTTTATTGATATTTGACCGTTTGAATCTTTTCATGATTAACTTCTTTGTACTTCTAATCCCTGTATGTGATAGGTCATAAATATAAGAAGATCGGTACAATAAGAAGTCGACGAAAGTTTGAGGGAATGCATGGATAGTTACTATTGGAGACATCACAATAAATTTGTCAGTTTCTGGAATAGGAATCGGAACGATTTTTAGGCTTGGGTTGTTTTTTAAAACCGTTAAATCTTCATCTTGAGATTCTGCAATAGTTTAGTGACAATTTGGAAATGGTGTGGATATGGTACTAATTCTGTAAAGAACGTCTCCAACAACGTTTTCTTTTCCCTTGACAAAACGAATATTTGTTGAAAATTTGAGTTATATTGCTCAATTGTCTTGATTGCTTGGGAGAGACTTTGTCTAAATTTTGTTGGAAATCAAAAGTAATAGGTTTATGGTCCGCATGGATGTTGAAAGACTTTCTAATATGTACCTAAAATGTTTTATTATAGTGTATACGGACAAAAGCTTTCGATCAAATGCGCTATACTTTCTCTGTGTGTCAGTCTAGTTGCGTGAGAAGAAACTTAATGGACACATTTATCTTCAATTTGATGCATGGTGACTCTGATATATGTATCCGAAACATCGCATGTGAAAGATAGGATAGCATTAGTTGAGGGATAAACCAGCATACTAGTATAACAAAGTGCATATTTAAGATTTTTGAATGCATTGCGAGAATCTTCAATCCATGTTAGCGATATTTTAATATTTTTGCATCTTCTACTAAGTTATGAGATTAGAAATCGTTGAAGCTTAGCATAATTTGAAATGAAGCTGGGATAAAAATTAATCATTTCCAGAAACCTGAGCAAGCTGGAGGATAAGGTAGGTTCAGATATGTTTTGCATGGCATAAACTTTCGTTGGAAGTGGTCTTATCCCTTACATTAAGATTTCATATTCTAAATAACTAAGTTTATGAACTGTCAAAAATGCATTTTGTAATGGTAAGACATAAACCATAGTAGCTTAACCTTGAAAAACTACATGAAAATGCTACGGTGTGATTCTTCGTCTGGAGAAGCGATTAGTATGTAATCTAAGTAGCAGAATGCAAAGTCTAATCCAGATAGTACCATGTTCATGAATCGTTGAAATGTCTGTACAGCATTGCATAAGCCAAATATCAGGAATGGGATTTCAAACAACCTAAATAGAGGTATTATGCCTATTTTGGGTATATTGCTTTAATTTATTGGAAAGCTCGAATTTCAGTGATTTGATGAGGAAACCTTTCCGTGTAGCATGTAGCCAGATTCAGTAAGGAACGGCAGAGGATATCGATCAGGGATGGTGAGTCCTGTAATTCCACATGCCCTCCAATCTCCTGACTTCTCTAAAGTGAGATGTAGAGGGTTGGCCAACAACTTTTTGAAGGCATGCAAAAACCTTGTTGTAACATAAACCCAAATTCTGTTTCTGATGCTTTTAATTTTTTTAACTGAGAGTCTTCTGACTTTAGTTGCAACAGAAGTCCACTTAGTTTCAATGAAATGTTTAATGTTGTGACTTTTGATTTTATTATTGACGAGTGTTCGCCCCAAAATATCTGGAAATGTTTTGAAGATTACTTCGAACTGATTCTGTATTTCCTGAACAACTGGTGAAACGATACTATTTGAATATAGGAAGGAACAAAAATGTATACGTGAAAATAAAATGCAGTATACTGGTGAAAATTAAAGTTTGTTGCGAAGTAGAATACAAATGCATGGTTTATAAACTAAAAAACAAGACTGCCATTTACAAAAATAGTAAGATAAAAAATTGAACAAATTAAATATACTTACAAGGAGCGCCAACTAGGTACAATATCAAATTCATACCGGCTCCCTTGAAACACTCCAAGAATTTCAATGCAGTTGCAAATTTGAAATACTACATTAAATAATAATACAATATATTAAAATGAAAATAAGGAAATTAAAATTATTAATGTTCCAAATTATAGTTCAATAATGCTTCACAGGTTAAGGGCAGAGCTTAGCAATAGGTCTCTTAATTTCAACATGTGGTGTGTGTGTCAAATTGTCCACCACTTTAACTTTGTAATCAGCTCCAAGATAAGCACGAGTTATTCTTCCCAACTTCTAATGTAGAGGGGGATGTTTTCTTCCTTGATTAAAACCAACTCATTTAGCGATAAATTTTCTTGATATTTTCCATTTATACCTTTGCTGTAACTAAGAAAATATTCTTGTCTCAAACATTTCCAAAAATGCTGAAAGATCTATTGTCTAATTTTCGAGCGGTCAACTAGAGATTTTGATTGTTCTAGAGGATTTTTCACCAGGAGAGCTATGTGTGCAATGCTAATCAGAAAATGATCAGAAGTGTGAACAGTTAAATTGGCTGGGTTGTCTGACAAGAGGTTTTAAACTCAAGAAAGTCTCAATCTGAATTATTAAGGTGATAAATTCTGCATAAGTCAACAAGGTTGCTCTCATTATTCTTCGAAGGCCAAAAATGCTTGATTTTGTTTATTTTCTGAAATGCTTAATAAAAATGCTTAATAAATAATTCTTAATAAAAATACTTAATAAATAATTCTTAATAAAAATGCTTAATAAATTTATTTGCTGGCACCTTTAAAGTTCGTTCCACAGTCACTAAATAATTCTTTTGGCTTTCCTCTCCTTGCTATAAATCTTTTCAGAGCTAAGATTCTCAACAACTTCGAGATGTATAGCCTTGACAATGAAACAAATCTTAAATGATTTCTGTCCACAACCAGATTTAGGTACGTGATTTTTATGTTGTTGAGGTATGTTGTTTAGGTACGTTGATTTTAGATTTAGGTCAGCATAGCCCATACCAACTTGATAAAATACTCTAGAGGTTAAAATTCTACATGCTGAATTTGTTTGACAACTTGGATATCGACAACAGATAGCAGTTTCTATTTACCTGTTTTCTAATTCCTGATCTTGCAGCAATGATCCAGAATCTTTGTCTGATTAAAGAAAACAAAAATGTAAGAACTGCGTGAAAATAAATTTTATGATAATGTCTAATTATTAGCTTAGAAATGCAATGTTTTTAAAGACTGACGATTGGATGCTTTTTATCTTGATTTGTAAATTTTTAAAATGTTCTCCAACACAAATTCCTTTTCTATGTAAAAAGAAACTCAAAGAAACTTTTCGATTATGATTTTAAACTTTTAAACTTTTCCAAGCATACCCATCTTCGGAATATACAGAATTCTGGACAACTCTTACAATACAAAGAGTCTCATTCAAATCTTCACTATTTAAAAATCCTGTACGTTTAGGAAAAATTTTCAGACAGTTATTGACAAATCTTAATGAATAAACAACTATGTGGCACAATTTTGACCTAGAAGAATATTTTGCAAATAATGAAACATCTCCAATTTTGATAAAGCTAACAAATTGGAGATGATTCATTATTTGCATTTCTTAACAGAAACCTTTTCTTTTCTTCCTAATTAAGTCAAGATTGTCTAAACTGATTTTTGTATCTTTATGCACTAAATATTCTACATTAAAATTAAATAACCGATATGGTCCCTGAAACCACTCATTACACTCAATTTACTCATTAGGTTGCAATCCTCTTGTAGCACAAACATCAGGATAAGCTTCTCTGTCAACATGACTCCATTTCACATCAGGAACTTAATAGTGATTTGATTTTACTAGCTCAAGATCCTCTGATGGGATAAGCTATACCGAAAATCAATTAATGTTGGATAAAATTATGTGTCTACAAAAAAAATTATTATGGATAAAATTAAGATCTACTTAAAAAATGTTGAAATAAATGACTCAGATAAATAGATATTAAAACAACAAATATTTGAAATTAAGAAGGATGAACAGCTAGATATTATTAAAAACTCCAATATCTTTCAAATATATGAACATATTTGGATGGGAGATTTCCCCCACTAAAAGCTCCAAATTAACGTTACTCAAATTAAACCATTTCATTCGATATCGATCAAGAGCAGTACAGTCAATCATAATGTGTATTACAGTTAGTTTCTCATCATAATGGCTACATTCTTGAGGGGGGGGGGATTCTCAGAAGAGCAAATATTTGTGAGTCAGTAGTGCATGTCCAATTCGAAGCATCGTTAATATAACATCACAATGTCTGTTAAGCTTTGTCTTCCACTGGAAGAGAGTTGGTTTTATATTTCGGAGCTTATTATTGATTTCCCGATTTCACTTTTCTTGCTAGTGACAGTAACACAAATGATTAATAACAGATTTCATGTCAGAATAAACAGTTGGTTGAGTTAGGAATTCTGAAGCTGATTTTGTAGCATTATCCACCAATTCGTTTCCACCAATGGTAACATGAGATGGAACCCATGAAAATAAAATCTGGGATTTTTTTGAGCATAAGCGTTTATGAGTATTTTTTATTTCTTTTATAAGTAGATATCCAGCTACTGAACTTTGCAAAGATAATAAAAGGCTCATAGAATCTGTGTATAAAATTGATTTTTGAATACCGTGTATATCAATATATTTGAGAGCTAAATAAGCATCTGTAATTTCAGATGAGAAAACATAGGTAGTAAAAGGGTGCAGTTTATAATTAAATATTTGGTCTTGAATATAAAATGCCCATCTCACATGATTTGGAGATTTTGAACCATCTGTAAAACCTGGTTCTTATGATTGATAAAATAGTCGATGTTCATTAAAAATAGGTTTTAAAATCTATGTCTGATTTGTTAAAATTTCCAAAAGAGTTAAGATGTAGTATAGTGTCGTCTATCCACAAGGGATGATCGAAGAAGTTATTTTTTTGATTTCTACATCTTTAAAAGCATCTGGAAGTTTGTTTTGTATTCGTATTCCAAAATGAGGAATATATGGTGGACGAGCTTTGAAGAGGCGGTTATTACTGCTATTTAGTAATTTCTCGAGTTATAGATGTTTGTCATTTGATAAAATGCGAAAGTAATAAGACAGACAATTTCTCCCTTCTGCATGATAGAGATGACTCAAAGGCCTCTGCATATAGTCTAAGATATGTACGGAAGCTCCTAAACACAACCTCAAAGCCTGGTGATAAACATAATTAAGAAGTCTTAAATAAAAGAGTCGAGCTGAGCCATATACCACACTTCCATAATCTATCATAGATCAGGTGACGCTTCGATAGACACGAAGCAAAGATGAACGGTTTGCCACCCAAGATGTACTGGACAAAATTCTTAAAACGCTTAAAGATCGAAGACATCTTTTCCGCAAGCTGATTATGGGCGGAAGGAAAGTCAAACCTTTATTGAATACTAAACCAAGAAATTTATATTTATCTTGAAAGCGGATAGGAGTACCATTCAAAACCAATTCTGAGTCACGATGAAGAGGTCGTTTGCAGAAGTGTATACCTACTGTTTCTTGTGTAGAAATGGTAAACCTACTTGTTTTTGACCACTCGACAATACGGTTAATAGCTGTCTGGAGTTGTATCTCGACGAGGTTCATGTTTCTGGCATAACATGAGATTTGTAAGTCGTCAACATAAAGATTCTTTTGCACAGTTAGTGGATTATTGATAAAATGGGGTTGATAGCTAAAATAAAAAGTGTCACATTTAAAACAGATCCCTGAAGAACTCCATTTCCTGTAAGAAGATATCAGAATAAGTGCTTCCTAGTCGTACTCTAAAAAGCGTTTTTTTTTTTTTTAAATTGTTGTATAAAAAATGGGTAAATGTCCTTTAAAACCAAGATCGTAGAGATTCTTTAAAATACCACATCTCGAGGTATAATCATATGCCTTATAGATGTAGGAAAAAATCTACACCAAATGATTTCTTTATAGAAAGGCAACACGAATATCTGTTTCTAGTGACAATAAATTGTCTATCGTGAATTCCTAAAGCCACTTTGTAAAGGATTGATGTATACATATACATATACGTCATTATTTTCCAGGATGAATATCAATCGTATATTAACAATTCTTTCGAATAATTTGCACATGCAGCTAGTCAAGGCTATTTGTCGATAATTTTGTGAATTCTGCAGATCTTTACCCGAATTTGGTATTGGGGCATGTTTCCAATTATCTGAAAATATATGTTCTTTCCAAATTCGATTAAATATGTAGAGAATATTCTGAAGAGATATTTCAGAAAGATGTTGTAGCATAGAGTAAGTTATCCCATCAGGACCAGGAGAAGTATGTTTAACGTTGGATAATGCAGTACGTAATTCAAATATTGTTAGATCAGTGTTGTAAGACAGACACTTTATCGTCTGAAATCGTAAGCGATATTGTTCTGTATGATTTTTATGTGTAAGGAAAGGTTCAGTGTAATTATTTGCTGAACAAGTTGATGCAAAAGTTTCAGCCAGAACATTTGCTATTTCTGAAGTGCTATTAATTTCTTGACCATTTTTCCTCAGAAGAGAGATACGTTTTTCAGGGTAAATGCCACATGCTTTTTTTATATTATTCCACATATCTATTGATGAAATAGAAGAATTTATAGTGGATACAAATTTAACCCAATGCTCTTGTTCACTTTTTCGCCTTTCCCAAAGTGCAATGCTTTTAGATCTTTAAAAGGTTTTTCGATTTTTCAAAGTGGGAGATCGTCGGAAAGCATTCCAGGCATTTCTTTGGTTACGATAAGTGTCAATACAATGTTTATTTCACCATGGTTTCCTATTTTTTGGGTAGCTTATTTCCGATTTGGGAATATTGGCATCTGCAGCTGCAATGATGGTTTTAGTAAGTCATCATTGCAGCTGCAGATGCTAAGTTTACTTCTTCATTGAGATTTTCATGCTCTACTATTTCAATTGTAATTATTGTTCGTGATGTGAAATTTTTCCAATTAACTTTGTGGAGAATAAGTAGTGTGATGGATGTTGAATATCACTGCAATTGACATTTTCACGATCCAGATTGACTGGGAAATGATCACTTTCACGTAAGTCAACTCCTACTCTAAAATTAAAGTAAGGAACAAGAGATGGGGAGCACAGTGAAAGGTCTAAGGAGTAGGAAGCTCTACTTCGTTGATGAAAGTAGGTTTCTTCTCCTTTGTTAAGTAGGCAAAGATTGTAAGTATGAATGAATTCCTCAATTTGATGCCTTAAGGATTTACATTCTTACTACCCCATAATGGACTGCGACCATTAAAATCTTCAACAACGAGAAAAGGAGCTGGTACTTCTTGCACGAGTTTGTCAAGGTCTCTGTCATCAATTCTAGTATTTGGTGACAAATATAGCGTACAAAAGGTTATTAAATTAGATGACATGCTTCTAACTGCTACTGCTTGTAAATTTGTATGCAGAGGGATTACAGATGAGGGAACATCATGAGAAACCAAAAGAGAACACCCCCAGATTCTCGATCAGATCTATTTTGATAATCGTTTCTAATAAGGCTATAGCGTTTAATTTTTAATATATCGCTAGCTTTGAAGTAAGTCTCTTGTATAGATAATCGGATGTACCTCTTGGATCATATCTTTTATGTGGCAGGTTTTATTGCGAGATTTACAAAAGTTTCATGAAATTAATGATGTCACCCAGAGCAGGTTTTATTTAATTGTTTGTATTTTTCCTTTTCTGCTTTTGAGATGGTTTGAGAAGTAGTTTCTGCCCATTATGACCATATCTCTGCCCATGAGTCCATTTCCATTTCTTTTTCAGAAAAGGATATTGTTCTTTTGTGACTTTTTTTCACGAGATCTTGTTTCATTTTGGTTTTCTAAATTTTGAATAATCAGTTTTGGATTTATTAGAAGATGGCGTAGATTTCTTTGTGCTGTTAGTGCTTGAACGTATAATGATGAACTCTGATGATAAAGTTGAAATTGGAGAGAACATGGATAAACTATTTTTCTTTGCTGGATTGATGATTTTTTTTTGTTCTGTTTGCAAAGTAAAAGCATAGGAGACTCCAACTTTTAGTGTTCTATTTTTTACTATTAGTCTTGCCTCGGAGAAAGTGATATTCTGTTTTATCTTGACTGAAATTATTTATTTTTCTTGGATCCATATGGGATAGGATTTAGAGAATGCAGTACGTGAATCAGAGCAATTACGACATTTAAGAATTTCTAAAGTACAAGCGTTTGTTTTATGTCCAGATTGTGCAATATTTCTACATATAGGCTCAGTATTCCGACATGCCTGTTGAGAATGACCATATCTCTGACATTTAAAACATCTGAGAGGATTAGGAATATATGGACGAAGTTTGCAACTAAAATAAACTGATTTTATGGATTTGGGGAATACTGGTGTCTGAAAAGTTAAAACAAAGTTAAACAAGTTTACCATCACCTCGAGTTTTTATGCGACGTGCAGCACAAACTCCTTGATCCCGAAATTTCTCCAGAAATTCTGCCTCTAACTTTTTTAAAGTCTGGGACTGAAAGGACACCACGGAATATGTTTAAACTTTTCTGAAATGTTGTTTTAACAGGAATGAGCCCAGATTTTTTAAGTTACCAACTACTAAAGCTTGTTTCAAGTCAACTTGAACAAGATCTCCGGATCATAACTTTTTGACATTTTGTTAATCACCAACAGATGATGTGAGAAGTTTTTGAATTAGAAATGGTGATATCGTATGAAATGCGTTTGGAGTGCTTATCAACATATAGTGAGTGGATGAATTAGCGTCAAAGACGAAAAAATTAGATCCCATAAGATATTAATAAAATTTCAGGCTCGACGGCACCGCCCACCATGGAGTCTTACCAAGGATGGCAGCCCCCGGCTCTGGACATTAACAACCTCGGTGCTTATCATGGTGCTAGCTGACACCTATACGCTGGGAGTCACCCTCGGAGACAATGACCATCCTTAACACCAAGCCCAAGGATGTGACCCCTTAGCTTAATCCCTAGAAGACTATCTACGAATGTAGCTAGGTACCAGCCGATTGATACACTAGGGATCCCAGTGTACCACCCTTCCAAGGGGTTGGCACCCACGGCCAACACGTGGGGGTTTTAACTGTTCATGAGTAGATAGAAGCAATTATATGCATTCTAAATCTAATGATAATGTCAAATGGAACAGGTTAAATTGTGGGACAAGTAAATAATAAATCATTGAATGAACACTTGTGGGATGTTTTAGTGAACGCATCAAAAACAACGTGTTACTTACTAAAGTTGCTTGTAGGCCTTAATACTGAATAATAAGATAGGTAGATAATAAGATATTGATTGAGAAATTTTTTGTATAATTTGTATATGTCAGATTTCTTAATTAATCCATTTTCCAAAAACAAAAATCTTTTGAGAGCCTATTCTTTTGAATCGTGTAATTTTTCTAGGTGTTCCTTTTAGTGTTACCTAACTACATATTTACTTGTACTGTCTCTAGAATAAGAGTTTTAAAATGATGTTCATATTAAGTTCTGATTATGAAAGAGTTGTGTTCTCAGGAACTGTTTCCAAAGACCGGAATCTTTTTTAACCATCGCATCAATATTTAATTCATAATTACTTAACGATATGTAAAGGCATAATCAGAATTGAATAGTGTTGTTCAAGAAATTATCCAACCCGGTTTCTATCAAACAACTGTGGGAAATTTTTTATTCTTTTAATTGGTTCACCTAAAAACACTGACATGAAGACAATAACTTCTAAAAAAATATCTGTTGATGATAACTTGAATTTTGGGTCTGCAAATACTAAAAATCATTGAAAGATTCAATTATACTTGGCAGCAGAAATTTATGTAGTAAGTTGCCCCAAACCTGATTAAAAATAAAAAAAACTGAAATTTTTAAAGACTTATTGTGAAAAATGAGGAGAGAGTTATTTCTAATTCTCTGATCATATGTGAAGCGGCTGACTCTAAAATCAAAATTTCAAGCTTAACGCTCTTTCCACTTAAACTAAGTTTTTCCTGATAACCCTCAGGTGATAAAAATTAGCCCGTGAACCAAAATCTAATAAAGCTAGAAATGCACAAAAGTTCCACTGGAATTGCGAACTCGAATTAATTGAATACACAACAAAACTTGATTTTTATATTCATGACTCACAAAATCAGAGTTTATCTGGTTTAAAAAACTAGGAATACGTTGCTCTACTATATTCTAAAGATTAAATACTGTATCATGTACAGATAGCTCATTATTTTTTTTTCTCTATTAATTATAGGATGTGCATCAGATTCATTTGATTTTAAAAAATGCGATAATGGATTATGCTTATGTTGGCAAGTTTAGCATTTACTTACACTCTTGCGTAACAAAGATTATTTTGAAGATTCTTTAAAATCTAGTATGCACAGTGTTAAGTTACTTAATATTGTGGATACTACACTACTGGCCATTAAAATTGCTACACCAAGAAGGCGACATGCTACAGACGTGAAATTTATACGAAAGGAAGAATGTGCTGTGATATGCAAATGATTAGCTTTTCAGCGCATTCAGACAAAGCAGGCGCCAGTAGCGACACCTACATTGTGCTTAAATGAGGAAATTGTTCAGCCGGTTTCTCATACACAAATTGCATTTGAACGTTGTTGCCTGGTGAAAAGTTGTTGTGATGCCTCATGTAAGAAGGAGAAATAACAGCACGTTTCTGACTTTGATAAAGATTGAATTGTAGTGTACCGGGATTGCGGTTTATCTTATCGCAGTATTGCTGCTCGCGTCGATCGACATCCAATGACTGTTAGCAGAATATAAAATCGATGGGTTCAGGACGGTAATACGGAACGCCATGCGGGATCTCAACGGCCACCTATCACTATCAGCCGAGAATACAGGCATATTATCCGCATGGCCGTAATGGATCGTGCAACCACGTCATCAACGACGAACCTGGGCGCCGAATGGCGAAACGTCATCTTTTCAGATAAATCCAGGTTCTGTGTACAGCATCATGATGGTCGCATCCGTGTTTGGCGGTATCGTGGTGAACGCACACTGGCAGCGTGCATTCGTCATCGTCATACTGGCCCATCACCTGGCGTGATGGTATGGGGTGCCATTGGATACCCGTCTCGGTCACCTATTGTTCGCATTGACGGTGCTTTGAACAGTGCACGTTACATTTCTGGTGTGTTACGACCCGTGGCTCTACCCTTTATTCGAGCCCTGCGAAACATTACATTTCGTCAGGATAATGTCCAACCGCTTGTTTCCGGTATTGTACAGACCTTCCTTGATACGGAACATGTTCGGCTGTTGCCCTGGCCAACACGTTCTCCAGATCTTTCACCAATAGAAAACGTCTGGTCAATGGTTGCCGAGCGACTGGCTCGTCACCAAACGCCAGTCACTACGTTTGATGAACTTTGGCATCGTGTTGAAGCTGCATGGGTATCTGTACCTGTACATGCAATCCAATCTCTGTTTGACTCAATGCCCAAGCGTATAACTGCTGTTATTACTGCCAGAGGTGGTTGTTCTGGGTACTGATTTCTCAGGATCTATCCAGCCAAATGTTTTGAAAATTTAATCACTTGTTATTTCTAGTATAATATATTTGTCCAATAAATATCATTTTGTTATCTGCATTTCTTCCTGGTGTAGCAATTTAAATGGCCAGTAGTGTAGATAAACAATTAAAGCACAATCAATTATTTTACAAATTCAAATCTTTTCAAACTAGGCAATTTTAAAAACTGTTCACTCTTCCACAAATTATTTTTGTTACAATATGTACATTCAATCTTTGTTTCTAAGAATAAAGAAATGACTTTAGAAATTGATTTCTTAGATTCTTTAAAATTTACTTGTGTTTTGAAGTTTTCTGCCTTGTTCTTTTAGAAACAAGAGAAAATTAGTTAAAGTTCATAACTCATCACCCTTTAATTGACGCTCATACCACATGCGAGTATTTTTATTTAATTTTTCAACAATTCTTTAAGTGATCAGTGTCTCTACAAACCGATCTACCTTTTGATCTAAAACATTTAAAGATCTTATGTATTCATTAATGACATCTACATGCTGTAAAATTGAACAAGGAAAGTCTGCAGTATGTTGCTAGATAATAATTTTTAAATTAGAGTAGTTACGAAAACTCTTTTGTTTGAACATCTATCCTTAAGAAAATTCCAAGCTATTTTATTATTTGAATATATTATAAGAATTGTGTGAATAGATTTAAGAGCATAGGCTTTACAAAAGCTTGCTTTTTAAATATTGAAATTTTTGAACTTCTGATAAGTTATTATTTGAATCAATATTAGCCTCGAATAAATCTGAGAATGAAAACCAGTCTTCTACATTACCATTAAATGTCAGTAACGATAACTAAGATAATCTTACATTCATACATTATGTCTTAGTGTCAATTGAACTTAAATTTATATCACTGCGGGTAGCGTTGTTACGATTTCTGTTTTCTAAAACCAAATAAAGTTCATCTAGATTATTTTGAAATGTTTGAAATTCTTCAATGTATGTTTCAATATCTTTTTCTTCACATACAATATACATATTATTGAAAATACTCGATAGTTCATTAGTTAAACTACTTTCTTTTTTCAATAACTCGATTTTTGTGCTTCATTTTACCACTTAATCTTGTTAAATTGTCTTTTTAAACTGTTTTCTTAATTAAAAGTGTCAAAAGATAAGTAATTATTATAAAAATTCACTCACCGTCAATGAAATCGAAACTGAAATTTCTATTTGGAATAAATGAAATCGGAACAATGACTTTCGTTGCATTCTTCGAGATATATATATATATATATATATATATATATATATATATATA
>JAPDSC010141408.1:0-11075 GCA_026290005.1 Latrodectus geometricus
TACAATTTGAAGATATTTCATTTTTTAATACTATTGTTTGGTTGTTAATTAATATGATATAATTGGGGACTAATTATTATTACTTTTAAGGAAAATACCCATACAAATGCATCTGTCGTTGTTAAAAGAGTCATTAGAGGTTAAAATGTATTTTTAGAACACAGAGTTTACTCTAACCTGAAATAAAATTAGAGTTCTATAAATATACTGGCGTAATCGGTCTTCCAAAAATATATAGCTTTTAATAATATACATCGAAGTTTCTTATAAACTATTTTTAGCGCTTCAGATTAATTTGCATTTCTTTTAGAATTCCATCTTTTATAGAAAATTCCATTTATATCAAATAATTTACAAATGCATCCTACCTGTATTTCTCTCCGGTAGGATACCTTACTAATAGTTTGTCTTTTACAAATTATTAGTAAGGTATCCTACTAATAGTTTGTACAGAGGAGAAACATGGAAAAAACCCCACACTGATAAATGTTGATGCGGAAAACCGAAACACGTCAACACTGGTTTTTTGTTTGGTCAAAACTGTCAACACTGGTTTTTTTTAAATGCGGCTGGCATCGAACATGCAACATTTCATCCAAAGACAGCAATCCTACTGTAAGTCATAAAGAGTGTATCGATTGGTATTTGAAAAACCTCCATAATATTTAACAGAACTTTTTAAAGGAGTGTAAATGTCATCAAATGGATGGAATTGTTATCAGTTGACTGAATATAAATTAAATCCAATTTTTGAAGTTTGAGACTTCTCCAATTTTTTCTGTAAAGACTGATAATTAACATTCAAAAACTGGATGGTGCTATGAATCCCAAAACTAAATATTTGGACTGTAATAGATTTGACCTATTTATTAAAACTTCAACAAATTTTTACTGAAAATGTAGTTTAGTTGTGCACATAATTTAATTTATTTCTAGCAAGCTTAATTAGGGAAGTCAAGTAGAGCTTAAAACTGCGCAATTTACTTTTAATTGTTAAAAGGAAATTTCCAACTATGAGGGTTTACAATAAAAATAATATGTTATTTCCAGAAAACTGGAAAAATTAACAATTCTTAGGGGAACTAATTCGCAATTTAATTTTAAAATAATGGAAAAACTTAGCATTGAGAAGAGTAACCTTGAAAAATTCGACAGAATTAGGAAAATTAATGACTTTAAAAAACTCGTTTATTTCTATAAAATTAAATTTTAGTACGTAACAGAAAAATGAAAAAATAATCTAAATAACACATCTATACACTTTCGATCAAATAGGTTAGGTATACATACCTATATAAACTTCTGTTTTTGCAGTGTCTTTATCCCATACAGTGACTTCCAACGTCCTTTTATTCATGTCTTGGGGCTCTACTTCAAACGCAAATTGCTAAAGTATAAAATCAAGAACAAGTAATTAAAATTTTTGAAGTATTTGTTGTTGGTAGTTTCCAATTCAAATACCAATTGAATTCTTTTTCTGAATTTTTAAAAATCAACATTCCATTGAAAAAGAATAAAAGTAATTCACTTTAAAATAAAGATATATATCATTTATATATATCTTTACAGAATATAATCATTATATTATACTTTCTCTAAAATCATAGGTGCATGTTCACAAAATTCAATTCACTTAAAATTTGTTGTAAGTATTGAAATACTCTGAGTCATTTAAAGCATTTTAGACATTTAAGGAAAAAGATGTTTTTCTTTTTGTTTTCTAATTTTTCATTGTTGTTAATTGGCTTTTTATATAACTTTAAGATAAATATGTAACTATATATGTAACAAATAAATGTGTAATATCGTTCTATTCATTGTGTTATAAATTAATATATATTTTCTAATAAATAAATTAACTCAGAAGTAGCTATATATATATGGAACAACTTTGATTTAACCGCCCCCAAAGTTACGTGCCAAATCTGGCACTTCCTACGGACTTTTTAAGGTTGCTGTTTCTTATTTTGGGGTTACCAATTTAGGTTTTTTCAGCTTCTAGGTTTTCGCTGTTGCTAAATTTAGTATTTTCTTGTATTTTGTACAATTTTCTGAATTTTTTTTTTTTTTTTTTTTTTTTTTTTTAAGTTTTTTATGTATTCATTATTTGTATTTAGCGAGAATCCATCTTGGCGAGGAAAAAAGGCGCCAAAAACAGGTATTTTGCTTGGTGAGAAAAAAAGTCGCCAAATTTTGGATTTGGGGGTGTACATCAAAGTAGTTTCATATATATATATATACAAAATGCATTCTCACCTCGTTGTACTCTGGATTTAAAGTTTTCTTCTTGGTTGAAGTTTTGAGACGTCGCCTAAGAGGATCGGGTTTCATTTGCCTATAGATAAAAAGTAGCATTAACGAGTAAGAATAAAAAAGTAAAGGAAAATTACCTTTGCAAAGTATATTGTAATTTCCTTCTTTTTCATGACACATAGATGCTGCGTTTAACGATCAACTTAGTTATATTTCTGAAGGTAGATGATAGCGCTGAAAATTCTATTTTAATTAGTTGGAAGATAATGAAGTCGAGTTTGTTAGTGTGTTAAGATTTATATTCTTTAAAAGATAAATAAACTCTTCTTTTCATGAGTTAATAAAAATCAGGCGGTATATATGGACAGGAATCCTATGAGACATTATTAAGCAATAAAATAAAATAACAAATATCTAAATTTTAATAAATGCCAGATTTTTATTTAAAAGTATATTTAAAGGAAATACGCTTAAGAACAATTAATTATGTAGTGTAGAATTAGCTTGAAACTAAGAATCAATAACTATATTTATTTCATTATACGATGAAAATGTGAATTTTAAGCAACACAGGATTATCATTAGAAATCGTGATTTTTTAAAATATTACGGCGGATTAATCACTGTTGTTATTTCAAAGAAAGTTTTGTCACATGATGTGGTTGACACAGATGTTTCCTTTGAATGATTAATTAATGGGAGCGATAAAAACATTGCCGTAAGTAAATTAATTAGAACAAAATATCATTCTTTAAAAATATTAAGCTGGCTGTTAATAATTGCTTTTATAAATCTTGCTCACATATCAACATTTAATTTTAATTAATAACAATATATTAAGAGGGAAAATAATCATTTAAATTTAATTTTAATCATTATAATATAAGAAATTAACATCAGTATCAACATAACATTTTTAATAAATTTTTGTGTAAATATTTTTAATTAAATCACTTCAACTTTCTTATGAAAATAAATTATTTTCTCCTGTAATCATTATTCTTCAGAATAATTTATAAAAATTCATCTTATTATAATTGCTCAGACTTTTAGAAGACAGAGAATTTGTTACATAACGGAATGGAGCAAATGCTGGTAAAAGAAGGAAAATATTTCTAGAAATAGAAAGTTTCCTAAAAATCAAGCATCGGAACTACAAACAAGATATTTCTTGTGTTTTACACAGAGATATTGATTACGTAACAATATAAAATACGAGAAATGTTTTAAAATGTATGAGATATGAAGTAATCATACCAAACAAATCAAAATCAACCCTAACAATTGAACAAATAAAAAAGTTCTTTTGATCAAGGAAACAATATTAATAGGCATACATGTCTATTAATTTTGCTTCCTTGGTTATAAGAACTATGAAGTATTAATGAGTAAAAGTCTTCTAACACGAATTAATGTTTGCTAATGTTGTAATAAATAATACTTAAGAAAGAAAATTTAAGGCGTTATTAACTGAACTGCCACATTTTACCAACCTAGTAAAACAATTTTTGTTGCCAACTTTTGGTCAAGACAGTGATCAATCAAGATTGCAAGATCGTATGCCCTCCACAATTACCTAACCTGAAATAGGTCAGTTTCTAGGAAATGGGTTACTTGATTAACTTTCATCTTCAGTATAAGCTGAACTCAAATATGTTTTATGTGTAGAGTGTGAAATTCCTGTAATTCATTTAGATATGTTAATATAACGGGTATTATGAGGTAACTTCATTTTGTGGTAGAGTGTGTGCAAGAAGTCACATGGAACACTTGCTACTGCAATAAATATGACGCCTATTTATCCAATATGTTTCAGGTTGTCAGCGCCCTCTCCCTTCGACTTTTTATGTTTCAGGTTGTCAGCGCCCTCTCCCTTCGACTTTTTTTTAAACTTTGTTTCGATGTAAAATCTGACTTTTTGTTTTTACTTTTCCTGCAAGCCACACGACTTTATCATTATTTCCCTTTTTGTATGCTTTTTAAAGTTCTAAAGAAAATTTATCTCTTAATATAATTTCTCTATTTTCGCCAAGTTCATAAAAGGATATAAAATGATAAATTTATATATGAGATGATTATATGAGAACGTTTGCACATCGTGTTACTTTAATTAGGAAAACATAAGAGATATATGGATATTTCGCTTGCCAAATCAATTAACTCCTCTTTCTAAATTTTATTTTTTATCATTTTTCTCTATTTCTAATTTTATGGAGTTAATCGATTTGGCTAATTAAGCATTCATATATAATGCTATAGAAAAAATGCGAATAAAAATTTCTAAAATAGAGATTTCGACGTTGACCTCAAAGTTTAAGACACTTACGCTTTGACTAAGGGATCAGGGAATCCATTGTTTTCTCTGCTAGGCAGCCTAACGCAGCGGACGATACCCACCACCAAGGCATTGTGTTCATCAGAATAAAGAAGAGATAGCAAAATTTGTCCACGGATGGTCTCATCTTCTCCATCTTCTCTCTAAAATAATTCCTTGAATTATCACAAAATAATTAAGCAGAAAAATTTCAATATGATTATACCAGTTAACTTAAAAGAGTTTAGTTAGTGAATTAACATTTAACACTTTTCAATTACATTTTTATAGAATGTATTACTTACTACAGAAAGTAGACAGTATCGTCAGCTTGCAATTCTGGGCCCTCTTTCATTAAATGTTTTTTTGTTATAATTACCTCTTCCTATTTGTCAGAATATCAAAATTAGATTTTCTTGTTTATTCTCCAGCATGAATTAATTTGCTTTTCTTTTCACACATGCTACTTGATACTCTTAAAATGTTTGTCAAGTTTAAAATAATTGGCTGAACCACCAATCAGAATCCAAGAACCGTAACGACAGTATTGCTTAAGTCGTTTCTTTGGGATATTTCTTGTAAGCCACAGCGTGAATACTAAACCCCCAGTGAGATATATTTTCTTGTCATTTGAAGCAATAATAATTTTAATGTTTGCATAATATGATTCATGTTTTAATCACCATGCGTGCACGCTTAATGTTTAAATATATACATAGTTTTGCAATAATTAAATTAGATAAATATTTACTTTTCGGTCAACCTTTTCGACTTTTTCAAAATTTCGCCAAAAATCTCACTATTTTGCATAAGCGAAAAAAATGAGTTGCCAGAAAATGTTATTTATCACCAAATGTGGAAAATTGTGCTATGGGTGACCGTGCAGTAAATCTGAGCCATTAAAATGATATCGCCAGATTCTTTAAACACTTAATTTTGTGATGGATTTATATGCATATAGCACTCAGCATGATTTAAAATGTAAAATATTTTTTTAAATATCATTTTAAATATTTTAGTGCAGGAAGGATTATCAACTATTGAGACGCCAAATTTTAAAAATGCAAATCGTAAAAATTATAAAGTTTTTTTTTTATTAAAATAAAGTTTCCTTAAATCAAGAAAAATATACTGTTAACATTCTGTTGCATTTGCAGTTAAGAACAATATTTTTACAGTTAAAAACTGTTATCTTCTATAACTGTGGCATTTCATCAAGTGAAATATTTGTCCCACGTGAGGAAATATTCAGTGTTCCCAGTGTTTACAATTACAGTTTTTCTACATCTTATTTATGTGAATTCGAATTTTCAGTATTAACCAATATAAAATTGAAAAAAAGATTGAGGCAGTTAAATGTACAGAAGATTAGAATTGTGTTATTTTTACGACCAAATATGAAAAATTATCAAAAAACATCAAGCTCAAATTTCTTATTAAAAGTATTCTTATAATTATATTGTAATTAATCTCTTAATAAACGTACTGCTGTTTTTGTAGTTCATATATAATTTTATTTTATATTCAAAATTATTTTACACAGGGTATTATGGGTAAAAAAAACTTTTTTTTTTTTTTTTTTTTTTTTTTTTTTTAAAGGCAATTTAGACAAATTGGTGCAAAATATCAGTGAGTTTTCCAGTAACAGCAGAATTTAAAAGTGGAACATTTTGAATATGCTTTGAAACAAACCCTATCAGGATCCATTTTCATGACTCAATGCACTTTTAAATATTCAATTTCGTTAAATTTTTGAAACTTGATATTTACCCTTGGTTTTTCTAGAGTAACAGTTGCATAACTGGGCTGTTGGGGTCTTAATTTCTTTAAAGATAAGCGAATCTCTCCGACTGGTTCGTGACAGTGAGTGTCCTCGTCCATCACAGTCATCCTAAAAGATTATAAAAATTAAAATCCTATTAACAAAGGAGTTTAATTAAAAAGCTAAGAGGTGAGTTCATTTAAAATATGAATTTTTCAAACTTTAAATTCCCAATTTATGTAATAAGTTTTATGGTAATAAAATTAATTTTAGAAATTCAATTAGCAATCCTTTTATTTATATTTAATACATTTAATAGAAAGCATAATATACACAAAAAAGTAATATAATCATGAAGTAAACAGTATTAGATCATTCACATGGATGGTATTTTAGATATTCTGTTAATTAGCTTTGAAGTGTGAGAATAGCGCCATCTGGTGCATAACAAACGCAAGTGTTCTATCTATATTTTTAAGATCTCGGTTTTGTTTTCTTAACTCGGGGACAGTTGCTACTGTTCAAGATGAAAAAACAATCAAGTGTGAGCAGCTGAAATCTAAAATGTAGATGATTTTTCGTGATTATTTTTTAATGTCTTGTATATTTTATTTTGTATTTGCGTTAAATAAAAGTTTCATAAGTCTGCAGGTTAAATATAATGTTTCATTCGAACAACAACCAATATTCTTCTTACTATAATTAATTCAAAATATGGATTATATAAAATATGACAATCATAAGGCGAAGGGTTTCCCGTTTTAATAGTTAATATCAATTTCTTTTATTTATTGCTCATAAATATTATCAGCACTGTTAAGGTTACTTTTTAGTTCTGTTGCAGTGCATAAATTTCCCACTTGATTAAAAGACACAAACAGTCTATTATAAATATCTATGTGTGCATTTATTTATAGCTACACTCTAGAAATATTTAAATCATATATCAATATCTGCTAATCTTTCCTTAATATAATTCTGAATTCATACTTTTTAATTAATATTTATGAATAGCCCAATAAATAAACAAATAAACCCAATTATAATATAATATTATGCAAGAATGAATATTACGATGCATCTGAATAATATTAAACTAAAAATCTAAATATAATTTATTATGGAAGTGAATTAATGATTCAATATCAGTAAATAACTTTGAAAATATCTACCTGAGGGTTCTTTTCTGAATATCATAATCAGAGATGCCATAAAAACTAACAGCTTCATTAAATTCTGGATTTAAGGTCTTATGAACTGTTCTTGTTCTTAATTTGTCCATCTAAAAATATTAATGTCCAGAAAATAAATTTAATAAAATTACATTGTTAAATAATTTTACAACAAATTAATTTATAGTTTTGATAGTTAAATATACCATAAAAAGTTAATTCAATTATATTCATTTAAAAAAAAATATTGGCATAAATGATTTGCAATAGATAACTTTATGTCTAGAATATGCACTGTTTTAAAATGACCAGTTTAATTTTAATTTTTTTTTAATAAAAAGTTCTGGCTGGCATTCTACAAAAAAAAAAAAAAAAAAAAAAAAAAAAAAAAAAAAAAAAACTTTACTTTTTAATTATTTAGTAAAAATGTGAGCTTTGAGTAAATTCTTATTATAGATGGTGATTTTTTATACATTAGTATATAATTAAATTTAGAAGATAATCTATTGAGAATAGATGATTTTATCAGTTTAATAGTTTATGCTATTGCTTTCTGAAGCTATTTACACACGTGTATTTACATCATGTATTCATCTAATTTAAAATTGTCCTTTTAAGAATAGAATTAATATAGATTAGTATTTTTTCTTATCCATAAATTTTGCAGACTAAATTTTAAAAATGAGTTTTATTTCATTTTAATACAGAAGTTTAATTATCTTATTCGAAATTCATAGTTAAATTTCCATTGAATTTGATACTTTGAAATTCATATTACTAATATTTTTATGATCATTTTATTGTTTCAGATTGGTTTTCATCAAATAAATTTTTATTCAGGTTTAAAAAATATTAAAATTCAAATGTCAATGTCATATATATATGACTTAAATATGTATACAGTTTACTAAGACAAAATGACTAGACTTCAAATTGAGTAAATATTTCGGCTTGGAAAAACTGGAGAAAAATATTAAAATAACTTAATATAGCAATTAAAAATATACAGATAAGCATTAAAGATAAAATTTTTAATAAACTATTAATATGTCCTCATAAACTATCTGTGATGTATTAATGAAATGACAAGAAAATAAGATAGAAAAATTAAATAAAAGGATTTCTAGAGCAACAAAGAAATCCGATGAAAAATATCAGATAAAAATAATTTAATCATAAAAAATAGAAATAAGTAATATATTTATCAGGTCAATAGCATTTGGAATTTACTTTGCTCTGAATTGGAAGAAGATGAAGTCGAACGTAAGGGTCAGCTAGTCCATCACAGTCTGTAGGTTTAAGACCCTATGTGAATACAGAAGTAAAATATTAAAAATAAAGATTTACACACAAACACAAAAATCAGTTACAAATAAACATACAATTAATTTAATTCACTATTCGAAATTAATCTATTTCATTAAAGTATAGAAGGTCTTTAATTTTATTTTCACGATTTAAATTTAACTTTTTTTCATTATCTTTGCGTATTTAATGTTAAATTGTTAATCATGAAAATTTTTAGCTACTTTCTTTTTTATATGTGATGCAATATTATCTTATACATTGCAGTTATTTATACTATTTTGCAAAAAAATTCGAAGCACCATGAAATAAGTGCTTATTTTTGATGAAATATAATATTTGTATTAAATAATTAAACACAATCAAGGTTATAGTACTTGTTCACGACTCACAATCACTGATTGAGTGTTTAAATTAGTAGTTGGTCGAACCTCCCCTGGCGGCAATCCATGCTTGAATTCGTCGAGGCAAAGAGTGGTAGAGGCTCCTAATGTCATCCTGTAAAACATTTTGCGAGGAATTCATCAGTTGTTGCTCCAGATCTGCGATATTTTGTGGTGCCCGAATCTGGCTGCCTACTATGTATCTGACATGCTTGATTAGTGAAAGGTCTGCTGACCTTGCTGGCCAAGAAGAAATATCAGCAGCACAGAGGCAGTCCAGATATAGGCGAGTGGAATGTGACCTGGCATTATCTTGTTGGAATCATCTGGCCCCAGGATGATGTGCCATAAAGAGTAATGGAACCAGTTGCAGGCTGGTATCAATATTACGTCGATCTGTTTTAATATGCACGGAAGATGACTAAAGATGTCCTGCTGTCATAAGAAATACTTCTCCCCACCATCACAGAAAGGATTTGCCTTTGTGAGACAAAGGCTGATTGGATCACTGGTTCGACCTCTTCAGACACGATCATGGTGCTCGTGTGCTTCAAGAGTGAAGCGGTATTCATCGCTGAACACTATACGATGACAGTCTGATTACAGCCATGATAATCGGCTGCGATATCACTCCAGACCACTTCTCCGAAGTTGTGGGGTCAAAAGCAAATATCTTAAAGACCTCTGTGAGCGTAACTCTGTCTCAGGAAAGCGCCGTGACAGGGTGGACGGGTCCACGGGAGGTATAGATGAGACTGGGTGGTTGAATAGTCGACAATGACATCGTTGGTGCGGTTCGGGCTTGGAGAACAATTATTCTATCTGCCTCGAATTGTGCACCGTTGCCTTCCAGAATCTTCATTTCGTCGGCAATTTTCTTGTAGTAACCATTACTGTTGACATCTTTGCACATCAGTGTCTGTACGCTGCAGCTGGTGGTCTATTGCTCAGTATGACCACTCAGTTTTATGCAACCATACAAAGCGATGACATTCAAAATCGTTTAGTTGTTCTTAAGGTCTATATCGTTATAATGATATATTTAGTTGCTTCTTTACAGAATTACAATGACAGCACCAAAAAAGGATTAATTTTCTGGGTCTGTTGCTGGTTCAATACTTTGCGAATTGTGCACTAGAAATGCATGCTGTGATTGCAATTTCTGTTCATTTACTTAGAATCTTTGGTAATTTGCATGTTCGATCAAGATGTGCTTGCACATAAAATTTCATCACGATCGCAAAAGTCCTTCTTGTTGCTCCGATTTTTTTGCAAAAGAGTGTATTAGGTTGGTGAAAAGAAATCCATTATTTTTTCAGTCGATGATTGTATTGTTCGATATCTCATTATCATACAATTTCAGATTTACGTTCGTTGGAAAGATCACATTTCGCAGTAAAAAAATATTTTGTTATTTTTTTATTTGGTTAATTTAGGTATTATATATAAGGGTGTTAAAAATGAAAGTCTACAAAGAGAAAATTCAGTATATTCACAGTTTTTCTTTGATAAAGTGAAAAATACATGTCAGGCAGTTGAAAATTTGGAATGGTGTTTATGGTTTCGGAACTTTACCGAATTACGTGTAATTTTTGTTTCATCGATTCCATTCAGGTATATTTAATGTTAAAGATGCACTTCGCACAAGTAGGTCCATGGTTTAAAATACTAATAAAGTTAAAAAAATTTGCGAAATTTACCTGCATCTTCAGAAGCTAAAGATCAGTCACAAAACAGTTTGAAATCATTTGCACAAAGTTAATCAAAAACATATAAATAAAGCCTTGAAGTTCATGTAAAAATAATGGATTTCTTTTTACCAAAACCTAATAATAGTATATGCAAAGAAAAAAAGCAAATCAATAAGAAAAAATTATATCTTAGAA
>JAPDSC010141409.1:0-41964 GCA_026290005.1 Latrodectus geometricus
TTCTTAGACATGAATATCATCCAAATAGCACTTTATTTCTTACGAGTAACGCCAAGTTCGCAGAATTCTTGTAAACGTACTTCCTGTTGAAATTTTCCATAATTTTGTATATTGTATGATAATTCTAAGTACGAAACTTGATGAACAATTCTTATAAGCTGGAAATATGATAGAATGAATAAAATTGAATCCAATATTGATTTTGTGTGTGTTTGAGTTATTCTATTTAGTTATCAGATTAACAATTCTAAGAAATCACTCATGAATCATTGAAACGCTATAAGTTAGCTTGTCATGTATCACATTATTATACTAAAGGAAATTCTGAAAGTTTTCTTAATGAATCCTATAATATTAAATAAATGAAGTGAAGAAATTATTTAAAGTTGATGATATTCAAATTGCCAATTTTATCTTTATACCAAAACAACTTTAAATGAGCTCAGAAGAAGGTTAGAAAAATGGTTATAAAATAACAATAAAGAAGAAAATTGGTGGCATAATTTCGAGTCCAACCAACCACAAGATGATACCTTGATAACTTCGCACAGCCCTCGAGCCTTTCAACGCTTTCTTAACGATTCTTATGTAATGCAGTGTAAAATTAACTGTCAGACTGACTGGTGTGCAGCTAACCGGCAGGTGGTCAAGAGGTGAAAAATATTATTCCTTTTGATGTGACCTCCAGCACTTTCTGTCTATCACGATGATCTTCCTTTCCACTCCAAACTTCTGAACCAGTGAAAGTGTTACAACCCACCAACTGATATTTCTTTGGAATCAGTCCAACTGGATGCACAGACTAATTACAATGTTTTGGGGTTAATTTTACAATGATAAATAGCTACAAAAAGCTTTCCTCTTTTGTATAATTATCTTAATTTCCCCATTTCAATTCATTTCACTGTTTGAATAATATAGCTTAAGACAAAAATAGTATACATTCATGCAAAAACATATGTGAGTTTAAAATGTGAGATGAAATTTTGATGATGATTTACTTCGTGAGAAGAATTTTCCACGTATAAAAGAAAATCTTCAAAATATTTATCAAACATAAATCTCATTGTACATTCCTATTAATTTACGCTTTAGCATTTTAACTTGTACTTTTTCGAAAACTATAATAATCAATGGATCTTTCAAGTATTTATAAATAAAAACATGAAAAAGTCTGAAATAGAATACAACGCTTTCAGCAAAATTTCAAATTGAAATCAAAATTCTTATCTAGTGAAATAAATATTGACTTTTATTCTCAATTTGGTACAAATTTTAGATTTTATTTCAAAAAAAGATTTTAAGGCTTTTTCTCTCTTTTGTTTTCTTGATTAAATATTTGAAAAGCTCTAGACTGCGATGACTCTAGAACATCAAATGATTCTGATAAGATTTGAAAAAATTAAAACTTTTGCCATCTTTTAAATGTAGATACATATCATTTTCATTTAATATATATATATATATATATATATATATTATATATACTTCAGTTATAAAAATTAAAATAACATGTCAATTTGAATATTTTTATTTCATTTAAATTTATTAAATTATATAAAACATGTTATTAATTAATTAATAACATGTTATTAAACATGTTAATAAATAGTAATAAAACAAATTATTAAAAACATTGAGTTCTTAAAAACATTCATTTATTCAAAGTAAAAAATGTATTTGAAAACTTTTTGAGAATTATTAAAATTATATAAGAAAAGAACATTCTGTCTCTTTTTTACTTGCACGAGAACAAAAATTGCTCATCGTTTGTAATTTAATTAATATTCAGTTCTAATGAGTATGATTTTTTAAGTTCTGTTTTCAGTTTTAATTTAAAAAAAAAAAAAAAAAAAAAAAACCGACAAAGTATACTTTCCCATGCAATTTGAAATAATTTTTTATTTAAATTTTTGTCAATTCAAACAGTGTTAAATCTCTTGAATTTATAAATTAGCCCTTCACCTGGTGTCCAAAATTTAGGTTCGACGCATAAAAATGAAGATTACTTTTTCATGATGTATCAATAATCGAACTTTGGTTTTAAGTTGCAAACAACTCCTGAACTTAGATATCTTCCCTTAATTTTGGTGTTTTATTTTCTTTTTGCTTATATCTAAAAATACATAAGAACCAAACCTGTTTAGTACTTTATTAATTAAATAGTACACACAAGAGCTAAATTTAAGATTTGTTGAAACTTTAAGATATTGAATATGATACTATTTTATTATTTTAAAAGACCGATTTCAATTATTTTTTATCAATAACATCTTATGGGAATTTCTTATGTTGAGTTCAAGTTACACGTTAGACACGGCTTTCTAGAAAGTTAAACCCATTTATTTTAATTTGTAAAAAAATTAATAATTCAGTGCATTCATCACATAACTTCCCATGATATATTAGTTTTTCCTTAATTGAGTTGCATTCAATAAAAACTAATAAATTTGTTTTTGAACTATTTATTTTCGTTAATACTTATATTGTTACTATAAACTTTCCTCTTTCTAAATTAAAAATAATTGCAATGAAATTTTTAACTTCATTTTCAAATGAAATCTACCCATATTATCATTAAACAATCTGTTTTAAATTGCCATTTTGTGATAACATAATAGAGTTACATTCCTAATTCCGAAATATTTCAAATTGTTATCAAGAAATTGATCTATGAATTTTAATTCCGTTTTCAAAGAAATCCTCTCAATTGTAAGATGCATCAAATTAAACTTAAAATGTTTTTATAACTATAGAGTTTCAGAGATCTCATTCCTTATAGCTGAAATACTTTTAATGAGAAATGGCAATGATATTTTTCTATTAATTTAGATTTTTGTAATGAATTCTTTAAAAAATATAAATAAAAAACTTTATTGATTTCTTATTGTGATTGCAGTAAGATGACGTTTTGGTAAGAAGAAATGAATGGAGAAAATTTTGTGTAAGAATACATTATAGTTTTCCAATTTAAATTTTCTGAAAATATATTTTGTTAAACTGTATTTTTTAAGTAGATTTTACGAAAAATCTTTTAAAAAATCATCCTTCATGCAAAACTTGTCGTTTAAAATATAAATATGGTCATAAATATCCACCAAGTTTTTTTTTTTTTTTTTTCCTAAAAGGTTAATTGTTTCGTTAGTTCGTTTATCGGAGTTCAAATTCCCAAATCACGTTGACAAGCTCTTAACTAGTTTTGATGAATGATTTATTTTGATGAAATATTAGGAAATCGTGATTCAATGGTGACTTGTGTATTAAATTGCGTAAAAAATGTAATATTAATATCTGTCGAAATAGCTATAACTGTTCCTCTTTCTCTGTATTTGTTTTGAATAGTTAATATATAATTTTCAAATAATTCTAAAACGTAAACGCAACTTGAACGCAACTGAATTTTTCATTCAAATTTATTTAATTTATATAAGTTCATTATTATTTTAATTTAATTGTGTAGTAAAAGGTAAGCTGCAACCATTGTTATTATTGCATTTTTCAATCATGTTTTAGGTTGTAATTGTTCTTTTTCATTTATTCATGTTATCATTTTAATTGGGTATAAAATAGAGCTTGCTTGTTAACTCATTAAAATATTGAACGTGTAAAATAGTTATCGTTTTTAACAAAATTAATTTAATTTCTTCAAAATGGATAGTCAAATTTCGCTGAACTGATATCGTTATGATGTATAGCCAACATTATGTAAAATGATCTGTTCAATATTATATAAAATCTCATGTAAAATGATGAGTTGAATTAAAACAATAGTAATTTTAACCAGCATAAGAAAGCAAGTTACAGAAAATCTATCAATAATAATAGAATCTGTAGAATAACTTTATTTGAGGAGAAATATATGACTTATATTGAACATATACAGCAAGAAATCTACAATAGCTTTATAATGAACATAACAAAATTAATTGAGTTTTATATTAATAAATTACATTTAATATGCCTTCTACTGTTATCATTTATAATCTTCATTGCATTCTTTAGCATTATATTCACTTTATACGACTCGTGTTTGTACCGAACTGTGATAAACTTAAAAGCTTTTTTAGAATTATTTCTTGTACCAAATAAAAAATGAATTCCATTGTGTATAAGTATTTTCTCTCAAACTTTATTTAATTCAACTGATAGTAATTGGTACCCAAAAATACAAATAGTAATCTAGGAATTTGATCATTTGAGTCAAATGAAATTTTGATTTGGTATTTGCCGCTTAACAGTCATTTTTTGTACACGAGAGTCGATTGGACATAAACTTACAGTTTAAAGAAGATCCCAAGTCAATGCAAATGTCCAAAAATGAGGCGTATATCGAATTTATGAATAGTTAAACTGATAACCTGAATTCTAACCATTTGATATTCTGCTTCACAAGAAGTTTTGGATAAAGCGGTAGAGTTAAAATAAAAATTCTGCGTTTTTAAAACTTCCCGAAAAGAAATTAATTCAATTCTTATTTACCTTGAATAAAGTAAAAATATTGCAACATTTAACTCATCGTTTGAATTGCTTTTCTCCAGAAAACCTATGAACATACTTTTGCTTAAAAATTTTAGATTTATAAATCTAAGTTGACTTAAATTTGCTGAAAAGGTAAAAGAAAAAGAGTTTGAAAAGTAATGATTTATATCATAATAACCACTTACTTCTATTGATATGAGGACATTTATGGAAACAAATAATTTAAAATTATTATTAGATTCAAGTTCGATAACTAATTAGCCCTTTTTTTTTTGTAAATAACTACATGATGTCAGCGAAACTGTCTGAGCCCCTCATCTAGTCACTCCAAATTACCAATTTATATTTGACTACAAGTCCATCTACGTGATAGTCATGAAAGCTATGATATTTATTACTGATTAATAGCATTTAAAGTATTCTTACACATTATGATTAACCATAATATTTTTTCTTTGTTCAAAATACAAAGATTATGAGATACATTTGCTCGTTCTTTTATGCTGTGAATATTAATGTAGGCAGCACTTGAATGTCTATAGTGTGTTAACACCATAAACAGAATATTAATGTAACAGCACTTGAATGTCTACCATTAACAGTCATCGAAAGGCATTTGATGATCTGGGAACAAAACATTTGTCCATTTAGAGAAAAACTTTGTAAACATTTTACGCAATACACAAATAAAGTCTCAATTAAGTTTTTTTAAATCATTTGAAATAAAGAATAATATCTTATGTAATATCTTGATTCTTGAACTTCGTGCACATGAAATTGATGCAATTTATTCTCCTTTAGCAAAGAAGGTAAAGTCAGAAAAGAATATTTAGTGTTTTAGATAGATATTATCTTCGCCTTATAATTAAAACGCAAAATTGCAAGAGGCTGACAAATTTAAATAATAGGATGTATCTCAAATTGATGTTGATTTTAGACACACAATAGCATAAAACAAACCTACAATTTTCACATCGAGTGACTTGCATAAAACATGTTTTTATATTTCTTTAATTGTATCTAGATAAAGCAAATTCTAATAGTCAAATAAAAAAGCATGGAATACTATTTGCATTTTTCAACAATAACACTTCTTCCTTTGATTCACATTCCACAAGTAAAAAACGCATGAGGAAGAAATTTTGAAATCTGGATATCTTGTTTTTGGTTTTTCTCGACCCACTTTTCTGTGTTATCTAAGAAGAAATACATGAAATGTTGGTGGTTATAGCGTTTTACTTCGCAATAGAGTGGGTGGGCCCCCGGAGTCAAATTGAGTTTAAAATATCAACTCACGCGCACTCGTAAATTAGACAAACCACATTCAGCATAAATCACCAGCAGTAAACTCAGTAGCTATGTTCATTCTAAAAGAGTGAATACATCAACTTCATTGATTTACATCAACGTCGAATATTTCTTTCAAAAACAATATGTCTGAAGCGAACTGAATACTTGAATAGCAAGAAAAAGAACAAATAGCCCATTTATTTGTGTTTTGTCAGTTTTCCGTTAATTTTAGAAATTATTGTCTATACAATATTTAATTATTGGTAATACTAAATATAAATTAATTTTTACAAAAAAATTAGATTAGGTTTAAATTAGATACAATATACAGCCGAAGACAGAAGTCTAAATGTAATATATTTAAGAGTTCAAATTTTATAGAGTTATAGCGGTGGATTTTGCAGAAAACACATTTGGAAAAAATTCTTCTCTTGACTGTCAAAGATCAAGGTTTGACGACATCTGTCGTTTTTATTCTTCTTCATGAGCAGCCCTGACCGGAAAAAGATTTCGTGTTTCCAACTTTGACCAGTCAATTTCTTATTCATGTGCGTTATTAGGTATATGAGAACTAAAATAATTTAAAACCATAATTCATTGAAAAGATCATATAATAAATTACTTGTCAAATTATTATACGAGGATAGATTAAAAGAAAATGCAATTTCGTGCAAAACTATTCTTGAAATATAAATCCATTACCAGAGAGGAAAAAACCATAATTTTCCTGGGTTCAAAGTAATAAATTTAAAGTAGTTTAAATTTAAATTAATTTCTCTCAAAGCAAATTTTAATAAGATTTTGTATAAATTATTAATTTTTTGCCTAATTATTCTACATAAGGGAAAAAATAAGAAAATATATTTCCAAATAATGCTCATAACTAAAAACTGCACTAAAGATTTTTGGTCATTCTTTAGTATTTTGAACACTGTATTTGGAATAAGAAATAAAATTACCCTAATTTGTTTTTATAATTCATTAAAAATTCTAAAAATACCTGCTTTCCACTTGTTACTGATAGAAAAACTAAGAAACTGAAATTTCCTCCAAATCACTTTTGAACTATCAATTTCCCAATAAAATATGCTTCTAGTCAGAGAATAAACTTGGTGTAGAAACGGGTTATTATTTTGGATAGAAAGCCGCTATGTGTAAATGGGGATTGTGGAGGACACCTTTCAAAAATTATACTCCTCTCAAAAAAAGATTTAAATTGTTCCATAAAATCAATAAATAAAACAGTTTTATTAAATTAATTATTGCATTAATTCCATATCATTTGTAGCTACAAGCACATTTAGTTTTAGATTAAATTTAATGAAACAAAAGTACTCATTACATTTTTTCTAAAACTTTTTTAAGATAGGAGTGAAATTGTTAAAATTCTCATTATACCTTCATAGTCCCAGTAGAGAATAAGAGATAAATTTTTGAATAAGAAATAAGAGAAAGAAATTTTGGTTAAATGCATTTTTCTTACTGATTGGACTAACAAATTGAGACCACTATTACCTTACTGCTGGCTTACACTTTTAAAGTCCCGAGGTCCTTAAGATAAAGGCTCAAGAACTGAAAATAATTTAAAATAAATACCTGATACCTTATTTAATTGTAAATTAATAAGGAAATATAAAAAGAGAAATCATGCAAAATTAACTACCATTACATTCGTATTAAAAATTCAAAAAATTAAGAAATACTCGAATTTACCAGCTTTTACTAAGTCCACACAATTAAAAATGAAAATTATTTAGCTTTCAAGTGAATTTTCACACGAAATTTATTTGAAAAATCTTGCAAATATCTGATATATTATTAATATAAAAAAGGAAGAATTGATTCATACATAATTATTTTCTTTCAACAATCACTGTAACTATACGAAAATCACAAACAAAGAAGAGAATGGAGTATTTTCACACATGTCTTCCATTTTGGCGATTGTTCTAAGAAATAAAATAAAAGCATTTAAATTTTCAAAATTAAAATTATATTCAAGATAAAATACATCAGCAGAAATTTAATTTCAGATATTTTCATTGCTCTCTTCAAGTACTCTGCTCATATTCTAAAAGAAAAGGAAAAAATTCAAATCAATCAAAATTTTTTAATATCAAATCTCCTAAAATATATATATAATGTTATTTTAGGTTCTTATAATAATAATTTCTTATAATAATAATTATTCAGTACCAATTCTTATAATAATAAGTATAAGAAATGGGTTAAAGTAATGTGAAAAATTATTAATTAATTTCAGACTTCCATGACTTTAAGTAATATATTTTTTGCCGTAATAACAGAGATATCATACTTAACCAAGAAAACATGCTTTTTGCTGAATATATATTGTAAGATTGAATAAATTAAAAAGAATCATAAATAAATTTATCAATATGTATTAGTAATATTTTTTATTACATATACATTCACTTGCAATACTTATATATTTATGATAAAATGGATATTAATATTTTAGTTCAATAATTTATCTATAATTTCTTTTAATTCACTTTATTTTAGTAATTATTATAATGCGTGTAACACTAGATGTATTTTAAATTATGAAATATTTCTTTGGATGAAAGAAACTTCGAATTATGGATGTTAATTATTCTGGTTCATTAGAAAAAATGTTGAAAGAGAGATTCTACATACACAAATTCGTGATTTTAATATTTATATAAATAGAGCTATATTTTATTACTAATTTGGTTTAAATTTTGACCAATAAAGTTTTCAGATAATGCCTAACAAAACTTCTGGCCAATGCATTTTCAGCTCTTAGAGTAAGGGGGCAGAGTAAGTGGAGATTTAGCTGAACAAAGAAGTCTCAAACAAGCTTTAAAACCATTTCTAGTAATATGCTCAACTTGTGGTAGGGAGTTATCTTACTGAAAAGTGAGTCAGAGGATTTGTAAAAGAAATAGTAATACAAGTTGTCGACGAACTGCTGTGTTGTGACTGTCCAAAAAATGTTGATCAAAAGGTCAAATTTCAAAGCAGATATCACACCAGATCATAACATCATATGAGAACATAATGTGACCTTCAATAATAAGGACAATAACTTCGCATGTCTCTGGAAATCTCTAAACATACTGTGACTGTCGTTAGGATATATTTAAAAGCTTGGGGTGTTAATAAATCTATATGTTTTTAATCAACGTAGTGTTAAATTAATCGATTATAGTACCACACACATTGCACAACAAACTTTCAGGTGATGTGAATATAAGTTTTGCAGAAGTCCTGTTAGCTACAATGTGTCCAACATCTTCTTTATAGGATAATTATTACCTTTGATTGCTACTGTTTTGATGCTGACAACTGTTGTTGACCTACTCTCTTTTGCCAGCATCATCAAATCACTTCGTAAATGTGCTTAACGATTATTCGATTTAGTCAGTCAGTAAATTTTAACCCTGTATTATTTGTTTCAAACATTAATGTGTACTCTTAAAAAGCGTAGGTCTTTAGGTAAGACATTGTTATTCTATGAAAAATATATCAAATTTTTGAAATGCAGCAGAAATTTCAATCTACATATTCAGAATTGTTCTTCCCATAAATCTTCTGAATGTGTAGTTCTAATGTTCATGTATTTTACTAAATTTTAATCATTTGGATAGTCGGTAAAAATGTCTTTACACACGAAATTGTATTCAAATCAAACAATTTCTTTTATGAGTTTCATTAATTTTTTTGTCATAAATTCCAACGAAATGTTGAAACTTTGGAAAAATATTTTATGAATATTGAAAAAGTTCATAGTATGTATATTGAAAAGAAAAGTTTTATGTTTAACACAATAAAAAAATAGTAACACGTTTCAAAAAGGAGTATTTCCAAAAAGGTAAAAAATATATGTGAAACTTATTAAATTAAATAACTATAAGAAAATAATATACAAAGCTACATATTTTCAATCTCAAAGTAGTTATTAATTAATCAATCATGGTACTATTTGAAAAGGAACTTGTAGCTGATTTAAATGTAAATTTAGTTCTTTTCTTATCTTTTGTAGAGTTACATGTTAGACACATATATGCCTGCTAGTTACATGTCTGTTCAATACCTTTTTCTGTAGGATAATTGATAAAAATAAAACAAATCCAAAACTATGATAGTTTTTCTGACAATAGTTAATTTTCTTGTTCTGTTATGATTAGCTCGACTGTTGCCATTTTGAAGCATCGTCCTTTGATTAAAAAAAATAAAAATAATGATGCATTGCATGATTTACATAAAACAACATTATATTTTAAAGAATGCTCTTAATAAACACATTTTTAAAAGCTAAATATTCATGCGTACAGAAAAATCAACTTTAAAAACTTTAAAGTTGAGTGTTAGCATAATTTATTTTCTAAATTTCATTTAAATAAAAACCCATTACTATAATCTAGTGCAGAAAAATATTATTATAATTTCAAGGTTTATTCATTACCTTGAAGTTCTCAAAAACATTGTTATTTAAAATTCATTAAAAATACAAAGTTATTCATTTTAGATTCTTAATTTACTTTATATTTTTGCAAATGTAGATTAAATATTTATGCAAAATAAAATTAAAACTAAATCCTTGAAAAATTGGAATCAAGAATGCTAACAAAATAGTATTACAACTACGTTTGGAGCTTAATATTCTTGCCATGGCATCTCTTTATTTCTTGACATTTAATGCTATGTCAGCAATTGTGTTTCTGATATGTTGACGCGAAGAATCGGCCAAAGGTCACACAGTTGCAAGAAACAAAACAAAATATTTGAAACGTTATGTTAATTTGAAATGCATTCGTTATATCTTCTAGAATTTTGATTGCATATATTGAAAACCTAAAAAATAAATATGGCATAACACTGAAAGTCTTAGAAATGTGCTTGTATTTTTGCGAAATAAATGAGAAACGGAACTGATAATATGTACCAGATATTTATCAAACGTTCCCATGAAAACGATGATAAAAAGAGGGATTTGTGAAAACATTGAGAATATGCATTTTCATTTCGGAAATGTGGGTTTTGTGAAAAAGAAAAAACACAAGAAAATTTAATATATTGGGTGAAATTAAGCAAGAAGTTCTCCCCAAGCAAAACATGTTATTGGTGCACTTTCATTTTCTTGGATTTTTGATAAATCTACGAGCTCTTTCATAAAATTTATGTTACGTTTCTTTTCTTAAAATAAATTATTAGAACCTAATATTGGAGTTCACTTTAGTTTCAGATATCATTATATTTCTCTTTAATATGGCCTATTATTCAATATTTTCCCGATTATTCTGTAACATTTAATCAATACACGTATGTTTCTTTCCTACATGGGACAAATTATTATAGATTAGCATTCTATTATTGTTGTCGTGTGACAGCCAGGCTGGCAATATGGGGTGCGCTGCTCCACTTTTCCAACTGAACCATATTTGGTGTGGAGTCCGACTTCCTCAGTACACACATGCCATAGGTACCCATTTATAGGTTAGGCAACCATTCACACACAAAGAAAGGACAAAGACAAGAAAGAGAGAGAAAGAGGAAGTACATCCCTGCCCGGGCCAGGATTCGAACCCAGGTCCCACTTATCTGTAGTCAGGTACGCTAACCACTAGACAGGTTGGGCGGCTTAGCATTCTATTACCCGAACTTATCAATCTATTTAATCTTGTAATGTTTCAAGCCATAATTCAATCTTACTCAGTAAGAGCAACAAAGCCTCTAAGCTTAAAGCTTCAAAATAATTTTTTTCGTAGTCTATTTTTTAATTACAATCTTGAGTCTATCTTTTGAGTTGTTTTTCAATACATAGAAAAGAATATACATATGAAATATATTCACATAAATATTTTAGGTGTAGTACTACTCTTCTTAATATTCTACACATCAATTCCTTACATATAATTTTATACTTTTTTTTTATTTTTATTTATATATTTATTTTTTTCAATTTTATCAATAGCAACACGATTTTGTTAAAGGCAAAAATGATTATGTAAAGTAAACGAATGGTTTTTGAGTAAAATTTTAAAAACTGTTGCATCTAATATTATCTCTAATCTCTATGAAAATAAAGATAATATCTTTATAGACTCAGTAACTTTTAATTTGTCTATCTTTTGTAACGAGACCATTATTTATTCAATAGAATTCATTCCGAAAATTGAACAAAACCAATCGTTCTTAATGGTATTTTTTTTAAGAACAATCATTGTATCCAACACTGATGGCTCATCTAGAAAATATTTCACATAATTCAGTGAAAATAAATTCAATCTGATAAGATCCAATTAGCAAGAAGATAAGGAATTAAAAAAGTGCAATGGCAAAGTAAAACCGCAAAATATATAACTATTATAAATAACATGTTATACAACCGGAAAAAATTGTGAAACTATTATTTTCCTGTATTCTGATTACATTAGGCGTAACTGTTTAAAAATATTGTTTCTGAAAGATTTAGTGTTCAATAATGCTATTCTCTGATGTGATGTATATGCTTGTACATATAATCTATAAATACTTTAATATATCAATTCAGAGATGTTTTGCTAATTGCAAATTATCCAAAAACACTCCTCGGGAATTCGCTTAGCTTTATTCAAGTATTCAGAAATACTTGAACAATAAATATAACGAATATCTATATGTTACAATGTTAAGAAAATTTTTAATTTGGTGTCCTCTCTCAGCATATATTTAAAATACTCTAAGAAAATTGATGTACTCTCTAACGTAACAAAAACAATTAAAGAAAAGTATAAATTACTTATTATGTTGCGTGCCTACAGAATTTAATTTATTTCTTTTTTAGCTAATAATCAGATTTAATACTCAATATATTTATGAAATACAGCTAGAATTTTTATATGTATTCTTTAATTTTTAAGTTATATATTTTTATTATTATCATATATTTTTAATATAAATGTAGAAATATTCGAGAGATTTGGAAGATTCAATAACCTTATAAAAATCAGATTCAGATCAAAGGAAACTTTTTATATATTCTTGTTGCTAGAAATATCGAAATTTATTCATATGAAAAAAAAAAGTTAAAAAGAAGACGAACTACAGAGTTATGTCTAAGAATCTACTTTTATTATAATAATTTTTTACTTTGAAAAAGGTCTTATGTATTATTAACTTTTTAACAATACACCTAGGCATACGTTGTCATAGAAGTTTACTTTAATAAACATATAATATTGAATTTTATACAAGGGGTACAAAATTATTATCGATGGTTAGTGAATTTAACTTTTTATCATATTCGCATTTAGTTAGGAGTTTGATTTTGGTTTCAATTAAATTCAAAGTTTGGAAAATTGAAATTTACATCAATTTATTATCTATATTCCTGTTTTTAAATTCTATTTTCCATGTATATTCCAGATTTTAATTTAAGAGCTTTTAATCATCGTTTTGAAGATAATTTATTACTGTTTCATTCCGAAAAAGTTGTCATATGTTCTTATTATTTTAAACACTAAAATTTATCTAAAATATAGGGAATTGCTAAATATTATAAGCTATTAATGATAGTCATGTATAGTTTCAGGTCAAAAGATTGATAAAAAGAAAATGCAAAATAAAATAGAAGGCAAGTTAATTCACCTGAGTAATTTTTAAGAGAGTGAAAAATAATATTTCTGAAAAATAAAACGCTATCTTCTTTATTAACAATACAAAATATTTTTAAGCGCTATCAGAAGTGATTCAACGCAATGAATAATAAATAATATAATGCTAAAAAGAACTTGTATTTTTAATATTTAAGATAAAATGACTTAATTTTAATATCATTCATTTCATAGTGCATGATATTAAAACTTCAAGTAATGTTAGTCTAATATCTGATTACGCAAAAATTAAAATTTAAGATTTCCCAAACCTCATTCCCAGCGGAAAAAAGACATTTTGGTTATGAAACCCCACTGAATCCTTCTACAAGGCATAAAGTGCAAAGACGCGAATAACTTCTCAAAAATCCTTGACCAACTTAATCAGATTTATTTTTCAAAAATAAACATTTTTTTCCCCCGTTTTCTCCTGAGCATGACGTGGAGAGCTTCACATAATATCTGACAAAATAAGTATTTATTATTATTGCCTGCGTGTGTTTGTGTTTGATCTTTGATCTTTTCTCTCTGGTAGAATGGCAACAAGGAATAACATTCTGTCTGATGTAAATGAATGCATGTGAAAAACACAAATGTCAATCCTTAAATGTAAAGGAAGCAGGACCTGGTCAACACGCACGTGAGATTTATTGGAGATCACACGAATAACAGAGATTTAATGTTCAGAAGCGGTTCATCTTCTCATAGGTGAAAAATGTGATAATTCTTGTTTTCTCTTTTTGTTGGAAAATAATTTGGCGGGAAATTCCTCTTTATAAATCATGGAGAGGCAAAACTAGGAAATGATTCCACTCAAACCTATCGCAAATTGGTAGTTTAAATATTACAAGTTCAATGTTTTGGAATCCAAAAAATATATATTTCAATTTTTATATGTGCTTTTCCCCATTTTTGCAAATATTTCCAAAAAAGAGCTTATCATTTCCTTTCCGTTGATGAAAATTGCTGTTAAATATTTTTCATTTAAAATTATCTTTAGAAAAAAACACTGAAAGTTTATCAAGAATTTATACTAATGTTCATAATATTAAATAGGAAACTCGATTTACCAAATTTTGGTTTCGATTTTCAGGTTGAAATAAAAAATATACTATAAATAGTCCATTTAAAAGCCAAAATCCATTAAATTACGAACATTGAATTCTCACGAAATATTAAATTTTTGAATAGTTTTAACTTGGCATATACTATAAAACTAAAAAGAATTAATTTATTTCATATTATATCTCTCTCGTGAGTACTTTATGCTATGGGCATTACTAAAAAATAAATAAAGAAATAAATCTTATACAATAACTTTAAAAAAGTCATTTACTTCAGAAAAAGTATTTATTCAAATGCATAAATTTATAATTTATTTAAATGGAAAAATATTAATTGAATGCTGATAGAATAAAGATTTTTACACTTTGTAATATTAAAATCTACACATAAATTTGCTCATTTCAGTATCTGAAATGTCATGAAAGTTCTAGACACTTTCAAATAAGTTACAAGTGATAAATTTTTGGTGTTTTTGTTTATATATATATATATATATATATATCTTGTTAGAACTTATTTTCTACATATTCTGACTAGATCAAGATTAATTAATCCAAGCTTTTTATCACGATCATAAAGTTGGTACCCCAATTAATCAGTTAATTACCTTTTTCGACTGCTTTTAATAGTTGTAACTGTATATTCCAACCACAATTAAAAATTTTAGAGCTAAAAATATTTTTATAATTTTATATACATTTTAGATTTCTTATACCTTAAAAATATTTATAGTTGCTTAGAATTCAGTATTAGTATTATTGAATATATTCAATAGTAGCATAGTTCAATAAAATTCAGTAAAATCATAGTTAATTATATACTAAATTCAAAACATTACCCTTTAAAAAATGGTAAAAATCTGGGGGGGGATGCATTAATTTACCAAAATGTAAATAAGGAAGTTTACATTCAATGTCTTTTATATAAAGAAATACAATTAAGTGTATAATGTAAAATGTGTATGTGCAAAATTGGAGATTCTTATTTGAGAACCTTTTAGGATTGACTTATCATAAAGATCGCTTATCATAAAATAATATATAACAGACTCCTATTTTTGTCCATTTCCTTTTGTTACTATCAATTAAAGAAATAATGTACCATTATTTCCAAGAAATATCTTATAATTAGATTACAATTTATTCATATTAAAATTATTAGTCTCGTATGGCTAAAAAGTGTTTTTAATCTCTCCCTCGTTTTAAAATCCCTACTCCACCATCAGCCTCATTTTACTTATCTCAAAGAACGAAAAATTCTGCTTCTTTTTGCAACATATGACTCAGAAAAAAATTATATATGAACAATGCTTAGCTGTACAAACAAACTACATATGTTTTTTTTTTTTTTTTTTTTTTTTTTAAATCCTCTTTTAAAAGTTTTTAAAGTAGACGTGTTCATTTTTACGATCACGTAGAGGCTAGTAAAATAAACCTTAAAATTGAAAGCTAATAAAATTAAAAAAATAACTGTTAAAACTGCATTTTTTCTATACTGTTCCCTCTTTATGTAAATAAAGTATTATTAAAAAAATAATTTTGTATGCATTATGTAAAAAATGAATGCAAAATAAAACTCATAACTAAAAATTGTTCTTACTATTTTTAATTATGAGTTATAGTTAATTTTACTTAAAAATAATCAATCATTCTTACATTTTCTACTTCATCACTACATTTTTAAAAACACATTTCAATGAATTCGATATTTATAAGCCAAATGTATGCTCTCAATTTTTTTTCATATAACTGAGAAGAAATTAAAACATCTAAAGAGATTTTCATTTCACAAAATAATTTATAGGTGTTAATGAGATGTATACAGATTTTTTATGGGATAATGTGTGCCTGCAAATTACTGCAGACCCATAATACAAAACAGTGATAATAAGGCCTTTTAGTATAAAAATGAAACTATTCAAGTGTTAATAACTACTATATTCAACACATGTAGTTAAATTCTAAAGATAACTCTTAGTACCACATTTATCATAATAAGAAGATTTTTTTATGTATTTAACATTTGTTTAATAAATTCACTCGCTAAAATAATATTTTACTTATTTTCCTGTTTTGAAATATATTGTAATAGTATGCACATGTTCCCCTATATTAAAACTATTAATAATTAATTTGAACAATCCCATGTGTAGAATGTACCATAAATCCTGAAAACTTAACTGGAAACAAGCAAATTATATTTAATTTTCCTTAGAAAATGTCGTAATTTAACTGCATTCCTTTATAATGCTTTGTATTTAGTATCAGATGATATTCTCCAAATTTTTATTTTTTGTTTATTGTAAATATTAATTGTCATCATTTTTCTAAAAAATTACCATCAATGTAATTGGGTAAAAAATAGATAGATAAAAATAGATTAAATCAATTTAGTTTGAAATAAATTCGCTAGATGGCACTACTAATAAACTTACCATTTATAAATGCTAATTGGTCAAATGAAAATTGTAATTCTTAACTTCAATGATTTTTTATAACCTAATAAATTAATTTGCAGGATATTCTTTACAAAAGCCTAAAAAGACTCTTGTAATTACGAAAATCTTGTTTAATCAAATATAAAATAATAGAAATTTATTAACTTTTTTACCCTTTAAATAAAACACTTGATGTTTGAATAAAGAATGTATTATTTTATATATCACGAAAAGAACATATATATATTACGAGGTGAAAAAATTTGTGGTAAAAATGAAATGTGTTCTTTAGTTATAAATTTTACCAACTATTTAATAATAAAATCTGAAAAACATCATTTGATTCAGTAATTTTCTGCTATTGATAATAAGCTTAAAATATTTCTAACCAATGTTACAGCATTTAAATGATTAACAGCAATTCGTAGAACTGTTTTTCATTTCGATGGTAAGTTTGTAATATTTTAGAATTCCTTTACAACAGGTTTTATCTGAATCAGTTTTTATGAGTAAAAAGTAGTCATATAATAAAAAATTTAAAAATAAAAATAATTTTTTAAGAATTAACATTTTGTACAATTAAATTATAACATTTAAATTTGAAGAGACTCTCATATCTCTAGCTTTCCCTTACTTATTAATAATATTTAAAGAAAATATATTTATTGATCTATAATAGCAAATGAGAAATATAATTATTGTTACTCATACAATGATATTTAATGCATCGTATCAAAATAATTTTGAATTTACTCTAAAATTAAATTTTAAATATTAGAACAATCAACTTTGTTGTAAGGTTATATTCCAATTAAATCTTAATTTTTAAATTGATTCCCACTGTATCTATATTAAAAATGATGATGTGACAAATTTCAATTTTTTAAATGTGATTGAAATGAATTAACGAAACTTATTAAATTTAAAAAAAAATTAGATCAAAATATGAGATACGAAGTCCAAAATTTATTGATTTGAATTTTAAATAACTGAAGTGCGGGAATGTTATGTTCTAGAAATATTGCAAAATCTCATTGATCCTAATAACTGGTAAACTTGGATGGATATAAAAAATTAATTTTAAGATTTCATTAACATTTTTGTTTTAATTTTAAACGAATTCATAAGTTGAAAATGATATTCTATGTAGTAAAATGTTAAAGTAGAAAAAATAATTTCATAATAAAAAAGTTCATGCATTAATTTCTTTTTTAAAACTTATTTCATAGACATTTTATAAAGTTAATCCTGTTCACAGTTAAGCATTTAATATAATACAAGTCGGATTTAATTAAATCGTCTTTAATTTATTTCGGTTTGTGATAATTCTATAGGGTACAGAGGTATTGGCAAAATTTTCTTTCTGTCTATGAAACGATTGCACAGTGCAAACTTATTGAATAATTTTAGATAAGGGGGAATATAAATTCAAATTTCTTAAAGGTATTAGCATCCCAAATATAAAAACATAGTTAAATGAAAATATGGTGAATGTAATTTTTTTTTTTCATACATCGTCTGAGGACTTGATTTGTTCTTGTAAAATTGGAACGTCACTTGCAGGCATTCCAGACATCGTGGGAACAATAATCAAAGACACGAAGATATCACACATATGATGAGAAGAACTGTGCTGTCGAACTCGGCTTCTTTTCTCCACGTAATGAAAACAGAAAGTGTGGAAAAACTCTTTAACGTTTGAGTTCTGATATTCATTAGTTGGTTTCATTTCGTTTGAAAAACTCAATTTTTGAAGTTTCGGCTATCAAGAAAGGTTGATGTAGTTTAATTGAGCAATTTCAATAATGAGGATTTGTTGCAGTTGAAGAAAGGAAAGTAGTTATAAATCAAAATTAAAAAAATATCTATTTCTATCTTTGAAGGAATTAGACGAGAAAAATATTGTTGTTGTTGCTATTAATCCTCTAACTGTCTGACGAAGGCAGACAAGATCCAATAAATCATTGAACCTTAGAAAATCTATTACAACAAGGGAGAGCTTATAGGTCCTCTTTGGATAGACCCAAGCAGTCCAGAATATATTCGGCCAAGGCTTGCTGTATCTTGCATTTAGAGCAGGCAGCAAAAGTTTTTCTGCCCTCAAGCAACGAGAGAATCCTCGTGTGTCGACAAGCCAACATGGAAATCGCCGAACAAGATGCTCTTTCGCAGCTGAGAACAAACGAAGAGCTCGGCTATTTGGCCGCATACGCTTGTTCCTTGCCAAATATGTATACATGGAATGGTATCCATTGTAAATGAACATGGTGGAGCTTTGAAATAAGTTGAAGCTTAAGAAGAATGGAGATGCTTGTTTTCTCTTCATTTATTGTCCAATTGTGAAGGTGTTGAAGGGAGTTGCGACTGTCTAATAGAATCCGGAGATCTCCAAAGTCACATTAGTTGATTATAGCTTCGAGGCCTTGCTCAGTTATGGCAGATTCTCTCAATAATATTTGCAACATTCATCGCCAGAAGTCCCTCATAAGAAAATTCTACAACCACTGTTTCATTTGCATATTTTTCTGTGATAAATTATTCTTTTAGTCTGAAATTTTAGAAACTTATTTACACTTATTATATATTTATAAATTTTTACTGGTGTTTCATTTTCAGTGTTAAGTGTGTATTTTATTTAAAAACTCTAATTTTGCCTTACTAAAGAATCGGTTTTTATCATTTCGATATTAAATCAACTCTTCGCTTATCATAAAAGATTGTAAAGAGATATTGTATCCAATTAATTATATTTCAGTAAATTAACTGTTCAAATATTTTCAGTCGTAAGGAGTTTAAACTTGTTAATAAGTTACATAATTTTCAAACAATGGAAGTTATATGTTTTAAAATTAAATATTTAAAAATATGCGAATCAGTGTGAATTAGAGAGTTTCTCAGTTCAAATTCTCCATTCAACTTTTTCTTAGTTCAGCATTCCTTTGAAACACTTATGAACATTTCGGTAGAAAATTAAGTCTCTTACCTGTTCCAGAAATATTTCATTGCCAAAAACTTAAAGAATGTAGAGTTAGAGTATAAAAAATGTACAGAACTTAAAATAAAAAAGTCATTTAAAAACACAACTCAGCTCATAAAATCACATTTTCCTTTCGTTAAATTTTAATAATCATTCTAATTATAGAAATAAGAATGTTTCTATGGGAAGAGTCAAACCAATTAGGTTCATTTATTGCATAAAGATATTTTGTTCATCAGGAAGCTGATGAATTAACGGATATTAAAATAATCAGATTTTAAGAAATTAATCAGCATTAATTATTTTTCTTTCTTAGTTCATCTATGTTTTATTCTTAAGATGTAAGATTTAGTCTTTACATTAATAAAAATGTACAACGGTCTCATCCTCCAATATAATTACTCTCGAATCCTGCATTTCATAATTTCTTAAAAAATTGTTGAATTTTTAAATTAAAATATTGTTAACCCCTTCGCGCCGACTGTCACGTCTACGTGCCAGCAAAGAACACACTCACTTCCCGGCCGACACGCAGACGTGCCAGAGCGTTTTCCCATTCAACCTCGACTGTCACGTATTTGTGCCAGTGTCCTGGAACATTTTAAAAACTATAATTTCTGCCACAAGATGGTATTGTATGTCCATATGGTTTCAGATACATGTACGTTAGACCTTCTACTCGAAATGAGAGAAGCATGACTCACATACACGTGTTTTTAATTATAAAAATAAAAGGGGAAATAAATGTTTCCGAGTGGCGTGCTTTATGACATCTCTTTAAATTTGCACGTAGTAGTTTATTGTAAGTAGAGAAGTTTTATTTTCGCTAAAGAGTTGGGTATTTCGGTTTGCAGTTCAGTTTTAGAAAATAATTAGATCTTGTTAGACGCGAATTCTTTCTGTTTTTACAGTTGCAATGTCGAAGCGTCGAAAATGTTTAACAGAGCACGAAATAGCAGAAATGATACAAAATAATTCAGATATTGATTCTGATAGTAGTGATAGTGATACTATGATATATTCTAATCATAAAGAATCTGACGTTGATACTTCGGAAATTTCATGGATTTAGGCTTAATAGCAAAAAAGCTCCCGGCCCTGGACAGACGCTCGCGTCAAACACTGCCGGCCTCCGCGATAAGCGAGCGTTTGCGCTACCCGTCGCGAAGGGGTTGAAGAAGCTTGATGACAGCTCCTGGCTTTGACATTCCTTGAAAGCATAACCATATTATAATTGTACGTTACTATTTTTCAAAAATTCCTTCAAATAAATTTGTGGTAAACATACTTATTTACTTCTTTCAAACTCTGAAAAAGAAATCTAGAAATACTTACACTTTTTTTAGTTTCAGCGACTCCATGAGATTTCATTCGAAGGAAAAATGCATTTACTTCAAGAATATATTAATTCAATGTCTTTATGTAGGTATCATAAACACAACATAATATAGAAAACATCTTCATGGATCAAAAAAGGACATCTGATAGTTGGTTGTAATGTGAAAATATCCCATGCCTCCAAGAAAAACACGTGTTCCCACTTTCTTTCTTTTAAAATTATTGCCAGCCATTTAAATTTAACAGAATTAGCTCAATAAAAATGAGAAACATTTGTAAAACTGTATATTTGATTATTATACAAGATTATTTATAATATAAGACAAAGAAGAATATAAAAATTACTTGAAAAACAAATTTAAAATAGAAAATTAATTTAGAAAAAGTTGAATAATTTTCCTTTTAAATATGCACAGTATGTTATGTCCCCTTTTCTATAAAATTATTAGTTCTCTTGTTTATTGGCACTGCAGCTTAGAATGGGCTTTAGTAATGTTTCTCCAGACAGCTATGTCCCTGTCTTTAATTCTTCAGTTTGAGCCCTTTAAAGTTTAAAGTCATTCAAGACAGCATCAAGGCAAATTTTCTTTGCTTTACCTCGGCCTATTGCACATGTGCGTGGACTACGAATGAAAGATCTTAATCATTTGATTTTCACTGTGCCCAATAAGAGAAAGTTTCTGAGCTATAACGAATCTTACCATATTTTATAAGTGATTATAACTTCCACAATTCACAGTTTAGTTCTAACTTTCCAACAATTAATATTTAACTGTAATGAACCAAATATTTTCCTTTCAAAAATTAGTTATTTATGGGTAAAAGTCCACTTCTCTGTTGTTATATAACATTCTGAGTCGAATAATTGTTTTCAACACTTTTAGTTTAATTTTCCCCCCACTCTCAAAATCAATTTACTTGTCTACAGAAATTGATAAGGGAATAACAACAGCTACCCTTCAAGATTTTGCAATTAATTTCTTCTAAAATAGTATGTACAAAAAATTGTAATTCTATCCAAATACATAAAAATATCAACATTTTTTAACTTAAAAAGTTATCAACTATTAGTTAATCGCTGCAAATACTGATAAATTATAAATAAATTACTCATTAAATACCAAACCACGCCTGCCACTTTTTTTTTTTTTTTTTTTTTTTTTTTTTAATAAATGATTTTTTGTTTCTACTCAGTATTTCTATATGATCAGCACAAGTACAAATTTGAGTTGCTTCATAGTAATAAGGTTTCTGATATACAGTTTTCTAATAACCAATTTAAGTATTAAATTTTAAAAAAAATAAAGGTGATGATGCATCACCCAGTCGAACACTAGCACTGATATTGAAAATTTCTGAAAAATCTTTTTGGACTAGAACAATAACTTAAGATTCCTTTTTAATGATAACTAGTTTCATTAGTCTTCTAGCTCAAATGAAATTTCAATCATTTTGGATCTATCTAACTTATCAAAAGTCTGATTGAAATAAAAAATAAAAAAAGAGCAAATAGATTAATATGTTGGTAAAACTTCTGAACAATGTTTCTAATTATATGAATTTGATTGCTAGGGGAGCAGTTTGAACTAAGACCTCGTTGATAACTGCTGAGATTCTCTTCTGCAGTTGGTAAAAGCGACTCATAAATTAAGAAGATAAGTATTTTATAGGTCCCACTTAAGAATGTGTTATTTCTATGGTTATTGAAGTTTAGTCTGTCACCTTTTTAAAATATGGATTCTGAAGTTTCTATCTGCTGACATTGCCTCTCGTTCTCATATATATATATATATATATATATATATATATATATATATATATATATAACTACGTTTTTAATAATTTATTCACTTTTGCATTTACATTCGAATTAAAGAATCTTCTCAATTTTCATCATCATATTTGTTACGTCTACAGCAATATATTTTCATATTTTTAAAATAGCAAAAATGTTCATGTCATGGTTCTGATTTTTGTACAAAATAAGGACTTTAAAGCATTTTACTTTTTTTAAATAAATTGGCATTGTTTTATATTAATAATATTTAAACTATTATAATTTTTGCTTTCTTTCGAGATGTTAATATTTGTAATTAAGTAAGTAAGAAGTTCTACTAAAAGTTTCAACCAATGACAATAATTAAGTTACACTTTTGGGTTTTAAATTGCTAAAAATATATTTATACTATGTAAACATATTAATATTTTTTGTATATTGTATAGAATAACATTATATAGATATACATTTTAAAATTTCTATTAAAACAAAATTAATAAACTTATTGAAAACCACTAGCAACTATTTAATTTTAGAACTTTTTATTTTTATATGAAAATTATATGTATCGCATTCTTTTAATAGTATTGCAACATACGAGAAATATTTCTCAAAAATATGTTATAATAAACAAATTTTAAACTATACTCTGAACACTTTATATTATGTGCCGAAATTGGTTTTAAATGTACATTCAAAAATAGAAATTAAGACACTAGAATGTAAATTTCTTTTAATACGTTTATAAAAAATGTTATTCCAAAAATTTAATTTTGAATAACAGTTATAAAAGAACATAGGTACCATGATGATAGCAGTTAGCAAAATGATTGAAATCATCATAAAGACTTTGCATTTTGCCTTCTTCAAGTGACTTCTATAACGTTACTATCTGTAATTTCTTCCTTTAGGGATATATGAAAGAAGTAAATGTCCACATATCCGGTTTATAGTAACAGTGACTTCATTAAAGTATTGTATCATTATGCTTAGATTAATATTGAATTGAACATACTCGTACATCTATAAATTGAACTTGTTTATTGTGTATTACGAGAACACATACATACATAAGTGATCTTATCATCAAGCGTCTCATAATTTTGAACTTCGGTCAGGTGAAGTGGTAATACATGAGATGATGCATTGCTCTCAAATCCATGCCACATGAGCGAAAGGACTTTGAATGTCACATATTAACGTGAACACATCGCCAATCCATGATTCTGCATCAACTCACTAAGGGAGTGGTCATCATCACAATTAATACCAACGGCAAACGATATTTCGCTTTGCTGATTTAAAATCCTTCTGTCAATAAATACCAGAGCACATAAAAAATTTACAATACGGCTTTATGAAATGTGATAATCCATACAATATTTTATTCAATACTTTTTTACATATGATATAAGAAGCAGATTTTTCCAAAATCCTATTCTTTATTTCTAATTGACTAATATAATGGATAAGAAAATGAAATTTAATGCTAGACAAGAATCTTCCTTAAAAGATGTTCGTTAACTATGATGATGAATCTTTGACTGTAAATATTTGTTAACCATTAAATGTCAACGACGAAGTGATATTGGTTTTCATTCATGGGCTATAAGTAATCGTCGACCACGAATCAATTTAATGTCAAATACTGATATACGTCTAATAACCAATCGATCGATTGCAACTAATGATTGAATCGATGTTCTGCTATTTGATTGCTTTTACTTATTTATGCATTATTTCCACTGTGCGCTAGATAATAAGCTACTTGCTTAAAAATATATAGTTTTGAGTAAAATGGAAATGGCATCTGCACGATATAGAAAGGAAAACAAACTGTAGATTTTGATTAGTAATTTTAATCCTGTTATTTCCGGAAAGTAAAGTAAAATGTATCATCACATTTGAAAACAAGTTTTTGTGTGACATATATTTATTAAATAAAAGTTACGATGTCAAATTTTTTTCGTTGCCTGTCAGGTCCGCGTCTTTATCGATTGTACAGAACAGAAAATAGACAAGAGGTTTGAAAACCAAAATAATTTATTATATATTTAAATATTTTAACTTTATGTACATTGTTTAGAGTGAAAACCACATATTTTTAATAGGGAAAATTTATGAAACAGTTTAGGCAAATCTGATTTCTTTTAATTTGATCATTATTGTGCTTAGGTCTATGAATATTTACTGTATGTTCAAAAATTACTGCATATTTAAAATTATTCCTTTGTTATAAGCCTTAGAAGTATAGTGTTAAAATTCTAATTTAGAGTCATCTTGAAATATTGATAACTTTTTTTGCGAAATTTTTTCTAATTAGTTCATTTTAATATTTAAATCTATTTTCAGGGAAGAGATTATACGGAAAATGCAATAGAGCATTATAGTGATGGCTTCTTTAAAACTGCAATATTTACTGTAAGTAGTTTTTGTTATTGTAATAACTTTAAATATTCTCATTTACCCTTCGTAATATTCTGTAAATCGCAAAAAAAAATTTTTTTATATATATATATATATATATTTGCATTATAATAAGTCTTGATATTCGTTATTTATGAAACTTCACAGTTATATTTATTTTTTAAGCTCACTGTTACAGCCATTTAGAAAAATGTGATTTTTGTTTTTGATTCATAATTGTCAAACTTTTTCAAAATATATTGATATTTATTATATTAAAAGTATGTTATTTTATTATTCTACTGATTGAAATTTATTATTATTAATTAATCATTTTAATCAATGATGAATTTTCCTCCACTATCTGCAATTTCTCTCCTTTTTACAGGCTGCTTTTTAATTTTGTTGCTGTAGAAAAATTTTATTTTTTTATAAAAAAAAACTTTAAAATTCATATTGTACATCCTGTTTTAAATTCTACTTTTTCTCTGCAATTTTTTTTTATTGTAAAACATAAAATTAGTGAAAATCATTTGATTTCAACAAATTTCAGATATTATTTATGCTTAAATGTAGATATTGTTTATGCTTTATGATATTTATGTTTAATAAAAGTAAAAAAAGTGGAGCATTGAAAAATATTAAAACATTTCTTCCATATTTTATTCTGTGTCTGTTTTTTTATTAGATATTATTGTGTGTCAAAATATTAACCAATCCAATGACATGTTGATCAAAAATTGCAAATTTGACACCACTGATTTATAATATCTAATTTATAATTCTGAGTTGGCCTTTGGATGAAAAAGTGTGGTAATTAGATTAAAACAACTTTTAAATTTGGTTTTAAGCAAATTTTAAGAAAATGATCGATATAAAGAAAATTATTACAAAACAAAACAAATTATGATTATTAAATTTTAATAATACAGTAATTTTTTTCTATTTATTTTATGTCTAAAGTTAGTTATAACAACAGTCACATCTGGAAATGTATGTTTTAAAAGAATATTATTGTATATCAGTACTTACATATCATATATTTGCATGTATAATATGTAAGTAGTTTATTAATTCATTTCATGAAATTACTGTAATGCGATAAGTATATAATATAAGTAATCATTATTAGTATTATATGATCATGTTATACATATTATATTAATTTTTAATATTACTTGTTAATAAAAAATCTATTTTAAATATATTAATTGTTTTAGATATGGGTTTTTTTTTTTTTTTTTTTTTTTAATTTAAAGTGATGTAATTTTTTTGGTAATCTAAAGTAATTTTTATTTTTTCATATTATCATGGTGTATGTATTGTTACCTGAAATCTTTATATGAATTGTATTTAATGAACATTTTAATATAAACTTAATGCAATCAATATCAAAAAATGTTCTACCAATCAAGGATTGCAACAAGAATAATTTGCACTGAAATTCTTAGAAGTAATTTAAATTATGCTTTTATTTTGGTATTAGCTATCATTTTTAAACTATTTACAATAGAAATTACTAACCTTTGAATTTGACTTCAAATATTTGTTTTGTTTTAATGAACTAGTAGACTTATTTAATTTTTTAAACAATTTATTTAGAGAGAAATTCCAATAAGCTGAACAAAATAGAAAATTATTTTAAAATATACTTTTGGAGATATTTTTTAATATTTCTCAGTAATCAATAATATAAATCAGTGCACACTTATAATTACATTCAAGCATTTTTTAGATTAAGCTATATGAAATGATCTAGATTCTCTCACATGAGCTGTTTTAATTACTTTAAAGTAATATATTATAGTTAATTTAATTACTTTAGAATAATAAAATTAATTACTTTTGACTAATATAATTTTTTTTGTGTTAATTCATCTAGTGATGTATACTGAAAAGTAACCATAAGATTATTTTAAATGAAGATCATTTATATTAACACTTACTGTAAAAAAAAAAGTGACAAAAATTAAAATAAATGTATTGTTTATTAGCATTTTTAATTTTACTATGACAAATATGTAAATATTCATCTTAAATATTTTCTTTGTATAAAACTCCGAACATAAGTTTGGAGGGAATGTAAGATATGTCATTTTTTTTTTTTTTTCCTTTGATTACTTCAAAACTTGTTATTGATACTTTGCTTCATTACATCTCTTACAATTAATATTATTTAATAATAAATTTTTGTTTATGTATTCAATAGTTTTTTTTAGAATCTTTATTTTAGTTACTTACCTGTTTATATACGTATTTATTGTTGATAAATAAATAAGTTTATGTTAAAAATATTTCCTTAATTGGTACTCTATTTTTAAATTATTTGATGAAATATGGTATATTAAAATTGACAATAATAATTCTCTCTCTTTATGTAAGTGTATCAAAGTCTCATGTTGATTATACTCTTATTCTTTATTTATTTATTTTATGTTTTGCCACCTAAATTCTACAAAATTTTAATATAACAGGTTACAAGAAGCTCTGCACTGTTATTTCTTTCTCAATTTTATATATTTGTCTTCAATTTCTCACCATTTTGCCTCCATTGTTATCCATTTCATGGAAACAAATTTTTTTAAACATTACTTTGTTCTATTAAATTAAAATAATGACTAAATTTGAGTTACTAATTGGTAGAATTTTTAATTTAAATCAATTTGGCTAAAATGTTGACACTACAGTGATATAATATAAACTGCTTCATTATTTTCTACTATTTCATGTAAAAAAACAATTTTGATTATAGATTTCTCCTGAACTTAGCAGTGAACCCCTAAATATAAAACTTCTTTCTATTTTTTTCATTAAATTGATACCTTTTTTTCAAACTTATTTGCAAAAATTATTCAGCTTGAGTCAAAATATGAAAATTTTTCAACAATTTGTTTTTTATTAAATATGACATTGTAAAAAAATAAAAAGGATTACTATCAAGCTAGTGGATAAAATTAAATTGAACAATTGCAAAACTCTTGTATGAATATTTATAATGTAAACAATCTGCATTTGGTATTTGTTATGAAAATTACCAATTGCTTAAGTGCTGTCTGCTGATGAATTGACACTATTGATTAAACATAAATAATTGTTGGAAAATCCATTTTGTATATTAATTTCCAGCTGGCATTTGCTTCATTTTATGTTTTTAATAGATAAGAAAAGGATTGTATTTAATAGATATTATGAAATGTAATAAGTGTTTGATCCAATTAAAAGTAGTTGATCACTTAATAATTCAGCATAAAAATTAGATCCTGTACAGCAGATTTTTATAAACTCTCATTGTGTCTCAATTCAGTGTGATGGAGTCCTTTATTTTCTATTGCCGAATTTTTACTATTATTATAATAATTATTATATAGATGAACTTTAATGCTATAAAAGAATGAACAGTATATAATGTTATAAATATATACTGTTCATTCTTTTTTTTAACTTAATCAAAAAAAAGAATAAACTTTTAAAACTGATTATAATTAAAACATTTTGTTTTCAAAAGCTTAATTGAGTAATTTTTATTCTGTTGGAAGAGAAAAGTTTGATTATAATGTTGAAATATTTTGAAAATGTTGAACAGAATGTCAACTTGATTCCCACATCAACTTTTATGATTGCAATAGTTTGAGATTTATAGTTTAAAGCAAATTCTATTCTCATTAGCTTGCATGTGCTGTAAATAACTGTTGATTGGTCAACAATCCAAATTTCAAAGAAATTCAAATTCCTAAATCTTAAGACAAAAATTTTTAAGGAATAAAAATTATAATCTTTTGTTTTTTCTTTCAAATAACTTTAAAAACAAGTTAAAAAATTTTGAGTTAATAAATTACTTAAAAAAAATTTCATGAAGATGAAAATTTATTATGATTTTAAAATATCAAGAAAGAAACAAATAATTCTTTTTTACTTACATTCATTTATTACAATCTTCACAAATTAATTATCAAATATTTAGGAGTAAACTATGTGTTTTAGTAATGGAGATGCAAATTCATGAAGATCTGTTTTTCATGAAGATGCAAATTTATTATGATTTTAATGATTTCAAGAAAGAAACAAATGATTTTTTTGATTTATATTCATTTATTATAATCTTTACAAATTAACTATCAAATATTTAAGAGTAAACTATCTGTTGTAGTAATGAAATCTCTGAGATTTTAGAAGATTAATTCCATATATATATATATGAAACTTTTCATATTAAATTGATTTTATTTGTCAAATTATACTGTAATTTATTATGAAATTTGATTTAAATATGTAATTAATTTTTTTTCTAGCTTAATATGATCTATTCCTTAGCATTGTATGCTTCTCCAGTAGTTGCAAGTGTTATGTATAGAAGAGGTAAACTTTATTAAAAACTCAAATTTGTTCATTATTTGATATATAAAATAAGCATCTTGCATATTGATAATGTATTTGTCTATTTTATTTCATAACCTAATTTTACATAAATTAAATACACTTTGATTTTATTTCAAATTACCAATCAATTTTTATTCTTTTAACTTGCCATACAAGTTCAGTTATTGACTAATGTTATTTGTAAAATTGTGTTTAAATTTTTTTTAATTAATAAAAGCAGGAAATAAGGGTTATGCATATTTTTTGTTATATGTTATACATGAGATAAAATTTTATAATAATAAAGTGTAATTATATTACCTAATTCTATTTACTGAATTTTGCTTTGCTCCTCAACTTCTATTTTCTAATAGTCACTTTCCTGCTAAAAGAAATAATGCTGTCATATAAACACTTTTTAATTTCTGAATTTTTTATATTAAATTTTTCTGCAAGTTCAATTTTATGACAAAATAAATTCATTTTGTTTTTCTGTATTGAATTTCCCTGCCCATGGAATATAATTTCTTTTTCCAATTTATTCTGCATGATAAAGGGGAAATTATTTTTTGTCATTCAAATTTTTTTCAAACCAGAAGCAGTTGCCTCATGCTAATTCAAAATTTTATCATAGCTCAACTTTCCCTAAGGGTCACAAATAGAAAACATCAAAATATTAATGTGGTAGCCAACTTATATGATTTCACCATGATGTATACTTTTTTGATTGAATTGTAGGGTCTTACATTCATGCAGTAAAATCAAATTGATTTACTATAATTTGAAATTAGTCTGAAAATGTAAAATTTCTCTCTAATTTCCAGTGTTTCAACATCTCAAGTTTATTCATTATACAAATAGACTTAAATAAGAGAAAGCTATTTGTACTATTTCATGTTTAATTTTTAAAAATTCCAAACAAAACTATCTGTTACTAATCCAGAGACCTCAACTGTGTGCCATGAAATAAAACATCAAGTTAAGCAATCAAAATTAAATACTGATATATCTAGCTAAATAGGATGCTAATGTAGGATATTATTTAATTACACTTTAATACAAATAATTGTGCTGTAGAAGTTGCATTGTATATTTTTTCAATATTAATAATATTTTAGTACGTGTATCTATTTTATTATTATTTATTAATGTTATTCCTAAAAAATTTTTAAGCATTTTAGTACTTTCTAAACAAGTGCAATATGTGATGTTTTTTTTTTTTTTTTTTTTTTTTTTTTTTTTTAAATTTATTGGTAATATTAGTAACTATAAGTAATAGTTTTTAACTATAAGTAATATTCTCTTTATTTGATCATTAAAATATATCTTGAAAATCTTCTCATATTTTTTGGAAATGTCATACCAAAAATTTTTTTCAACTTCTAACTTTGCTTTTTCATTTTTGAGAAATCTGTTTTCAAATTCAAATGTACTATGTATCTTCTTTTTCACTTACCAAGAACTATCTAATCAATATTTTTTAATATGCATGCGAATCATAAAATTTTCATTTCAACACATATAAATAGATGAAAAACAATTTAATTTTTATATTATTGTAATAAATTAGATTTAATATTTTCTTCAGAATTTTTAGTCTCTTCTTTCACTTCAAATTGTGCACTTTGTGTTGAAAGAAAATTTATATCCCTGTAGATTGCAAAGGTTAATATTATAAAATTAAACAATCATTTCCAATTTGTTAAATAGCTATTCATTTATGCAGTTATTTTAAATTTTATGGCATTAAATTTAATATTGCATTAGATTACAAATTGTAGTAAAATCCTGACTTAGTGCAGGATTTGTAAGATTTCCTATTTTCACTCCTGTTCATTCAAGCTTGCTGCTTGGTTAGTGCTATATTTTGTGAGTACAAATCTCACTTTGGTCTTGGATGTTTGTAGTGGTTCAGAATCCATTTTTTACTGTAGGTCCCAGTCTAATTAACCCTCATCTGTCAAGAATGATTGTTGAGCCAAGAACTAACCAAGTGGTGTGAAAAAATATCACCAACTTAAATTACACAATTTTTGATTTGGGTTCAAATAAAATTGTGATTTCAAATATTTACTGGCAACAAGATGGTTTCAGGAACAGTTTCCTTAGTAATTTAGTCTCAAATTAATCAAAAAGGGACACACACTTTTAGAAATATATTCTATATAGTGTGACTAGACAAGTGTGAACAATCAAGCAATAACTTTTTATCAATAACATAAATAAAAATTTAAAAAATACTTGAATTTTAATTAATCAAGCTGCTCTACTTATTTATTATATTAACAAAGTTTATAGTAATCTATTATGTTAACAAAGTTATTTGACAATGACATTTTTATAATTTAATAGCAAACCTATATTTCATATATTCTTACATTAAATCTTATTTATAAAATAATTTAGTCTATAAAATAAAAAATTGATATCAATTATTCTTAAAAAAAATAATAAGAGTTCTCTTGTAATTATCATACTAGCCATCAATCCTACCGTTATGCACCATTATAATTTTCTTACTATTTTCGCTCTTTCCAAATGAAACTTTTAAAAAAATGGGAATTCAATTTTTACTATCCATACTCTGACTTGCAACAGATCATATTTTTATTATTAAAAATGTTCTGAAGAAATTGTGTAAATAAAACCACAAATTATATAAATTTTTTATTTATTTTAATCAACCATATGATTGTATAAATGGTATTTCATCTTGAATGAATTTGGAATACCAAGAAAATTAATAAAGCTTGTTAAAATGACTTTTCAACCATTGAAGCTAAAGTTAAAATACAGGGAAAGTTTTCAAGAAATTTTAGAACTAATACATGATTAAAACAGAGATGCAATGTCCAAAACACTTTTTAACTTCTATTTGGAATATGTTATAAGAAAATTTTATTCTAATTGATGGGGCAAATAATAAAATGATTCTTAAAAATTTTTGATTTTGTTGATTGATGTGGACTTGATGTTTAGAACTGAAAGATATCTAATTGAAAAACTGTAAAGATCTAGAAAAGAAGGTAAAGACTTTTGGCTAACAGAGGGAAAACTAATGTTATTATAGATGGGGGTATTAGCTTCCAGTGTAGTAAACACTGATCTTGGTTTTGAAAGAGTGACTTAAATTTAATATGGTGCTTTAGTTATCACCAAAAATAAATAATTAAAATAAAATAAAACCTGAAATAAAGACTAGTGATGGAAACAGATGTTATTTGTCAGTAATTAAGTTGTTTGAATCTTTTGTGCTTTCAAGAAGATTAAAAATAAAATTAATAAAAATATAATCAGACCTATATTGTAACTTATGCAGCAGAAACTTGGATTACTATTCAAAAAGAAGAAAATTACTTGTTACTGTTGAAAGTAAAATATGCAAACCAATTAAGGATGGAGATATGTTGAGGATTAGGAGTAATTCAGAATTATATAGCTCTATAAAAAGATGCTGAATATAATGAAAATAATACAATGGCTTGGATTTGCAAACGAATGAGTGATGAATGTGCAAAAAAGAAAATATGTAGTGGAAAACTAGAGGGTAAAAGAAAATTTGGATATTCTAGAAAGAGATGGTGAGATGGAAGAAGATTTGTGTGTGAAAAAGATGAAGACCAAAAATTGGAAGACAAAGGTCAAGCATCAGAAAAAGTAGAACTGTTTAGCAAAGGACCATGAATTATAGACCCAAAAAATAGTAATAGTTGTACTGTCACTGGCAACATACAAATACTTAAAGTATCATAACAGAATAAAAGTGTTAAGGTAAATTTTAAAAGAAATATAATTGTAATTTTCCATAAATAAATAATAATAGTAGGGTTACAAAAACTCCAATCAAATTCAATGCAAATTCAAATTCAGTACAAAATCACAAATAACTAATTGCACATTGAAATTCGTCATACAAAAGAATCTATTCTGGCTTAATAGTATAATGGTTTGGCATCTTTGACACCCATATAGGTTGGTAGAATTTTTTTTTCTTTTAAATCTTTGTTATTCATCATAATTTTACTCTTCAACTTAATTAGCTTCAAATTTTTCATTTAAAATGTATGATTTTATGTTTAATCAAGCTATATTTGTCACTTCTAGAGACAAAGCATAAAATATTGTCATATTTCACTTTGTATTTGCTGCAAAATTTAAAAAACTGAAAAAGTGCATAAATGATATTTCTAACACAGCAAATGTAGGAAGCAAACCTTTTTCTCATTGCACATTTAATAAAAATTTCTTATCTGAATGAATAGTAGTAAACTCTTTTTGGCAATATTTTATTAGTAACAATTTGCAGAAAAAAATAAGTACTTCCAAAGTATTTATATAGAAACAGTTTATTCATTGTTTATGCCTAACTTTTTTACCAATTAGAAAAAGGTTTGAAAAATATTTTTAAAAAATGATTCAAATATGCAAAATAAGTTTTTCCAATAATAAGTAACTGCAGATTTTATTTAGCTGAAACAAAAAAATCTAGTTAGCTGAATAACATTTATGTATAAAAATACTTATCTGTAAAAATATATTTTAATCTTTGAGATCTGTATTTTAATATTTCTGCAGAGTAAAACAAGTCTAACTAAATGTAACTAAAACAAATTAATGTGAAAATATGGACAAGTAAATTAATTGTAGTTTATCTCTGAAATTGAAATTTCAAATATATATTTTTTTGGTGTTGTATTATGTAAAATAGAAAAAAAGAATGACATATTTTCATAAAAAAAAAAAATGTGTTTGGCATACTTATAATGTGCTTAAGAGATCAAATGAATTGATGGAAAATATCATAATTGTGTAAAAAATAATATTGTAACATCCAAATAAATTTATGATATTTTTGGATGTGTTACATTTAAATAAATTGACTTCTTGTTCTTATAGGTTATTTTACTCCAGAGGGAATGCTTTCTCTTGGAAAGTCATTTGGTCTGTCTGGAATTCTGATTTTCTTTGCAATGTGTATCAGAGGTTTGTTCTTTCTTCAACATTAATTTTTTTAAATTGCTGAAATAAAAAATTATTTAATATCAATTAAGAGTCAATAATCTATAGTTTATTAATATTATGAAATTCATGATTGATTCATATACATTTCAATAATTGAATCATTTCAGACTCAGTGCATAATCTTGATTATTATTCAACTAAATATAAAATGTAGGGAACAGTTTTATTTTAAGAAAAAATTAAAATTGAACTATGGTCTTTTTTGTATTGTCGCATTACTCATAAATTTTCCATCTTAAAAGCATATCTGCTCGTAGAATTTAAATATATAATGAATTGATACACATTCATGCAGTGCTTTGAAAATTTGTCTTTTTGTTCTAAAATTGAGATTTATATAAACAATATTTTGGGTTATTTGATTAAAACATCTTTTTTCTGTACTTTTAATGTTTTTTCATTTTTATACATTTTTTTTCTGCTTTGAGAGTTTTATTACTTTTTATTCTTAAAACCAGTTTGTGATTGAATTAAATATTGTATTTTATAAATAATTATATCCTTACAATATACAGAAATATGTTTAATGAAAATAATGTAAAAAAGAAAATAATTATAAAGTTATTATAAGAAAAAAATTACTGTTATTTTTAATTTTAAAACCATTCATTTGTTTTTTAAAGTTCTAAAATGAAAATGTTTGATTATATGCATTTTAGTCTTCTTTAAAATCTGTTATGATTCCTAAAAGTTGGAAAAAAGGATAAAAGTTTCCAAATAGATTTTTGGATTATATCTTTCATATTAAACTAATGCTAGGTTTCATACTGAAGAGTAAAAGAACAGACTTAATTTAGAATTTCTAATTTAGAAATTCTTTACAATATAGAAAAATATCTGGAAGGTTTTTGCTTTTAATAGTATATTTTTCCAGCGTCTGCAGGATAAAAAATCAACATAATTATAGTTATTGTGATATTTTTTGTTTTGGCATTTTGCTTACATCATTTATTAAGTTATCTTTAATAACTTTATAATAAGAAAATACTCACTAATTCTAAATCATTTAAAACTAAATAGAAACGGTATTAAATAAATGATAAAAATCTAAATTTAATATAATCAATTAAACTCTGACGAAAGGTAGTAATTTTGTTTTCCCTTAGCTAATCTTCAGTACTATTCCACTGAAATGGTAAACAATTATTTCAGTTTGTAGATTTTATATTTAACCATAGAAAAACATTCATGCTTGTAATAAAACAATTTATTTCAGATTTTATTTTAAATCAAAGATTCTAATTATATTAGCCTTTATATGGAATGAAAAACTAGACCATAAAACTGGTATGATATTTTGATAGTTTTGTAAAATTGGTAGAGGAGTACTATAAATTGCTAGAGGTAGTTGGAAATGTGATAAACTAGTTATTAAAATTTACTTCATATCTAGAACTATTTGATATACAACAATTCATTTTTACCAAAACTTTAACAAATATATTTATTTTGTTCATCATATTTTATTGTATTTTTTTAAAAAAATACTTAGAAGTTCAGATTACACTTATCTTATATACACATGATTAAACTCTGTCAATCTTAAAGTCAAAAAATTATTTTAGTTTCCGACCATATTTAATTCTCACATTGGAAAGTTTATGGAAATTAAGTATTAAGGTGTGTCATAGTGATTATAATGTTTTGAATGCTATTATGTTTTAAAAAAATTCTAAAAGTAATGTAACTATAATGTGTAACTATAAATGATAACCAATAATACAAAACATTTCTGTATTTTCAAATTCTGGTTTTGAATAGTACTTACCAGGTGAATTCTGTATGGTTTATGATAATCATGACACCAATTATACAGAAAACTCAATAATAATAAAAGTTCACATTTTTACTATTTTAAAATTATGAAAAATATTGTGTGATAATATAAAGTCTAAATTAAACTTTTCTTTTGTTTTCTCTGGTTTTTAGGTATTGGAAGAATGATGAATTATGAATACCTCTCTTTTATTATTTCTTTAGATGCTTATAAGCAAAATCCATCCAGAGAAATGAAAGTATGTTTCTAATTTTCGAAAAAGTTCAAAATTTTCAAATAAGACCCAATGTTCTTTTTTTTTTTGTATCTTATATTGTTGTGTATTTTAATTTGATTCCTTATTGAAATAATAAAATTTTGTAAAAGAATTTTTCTTAATGATTATTTATAATTTTGTTATTAAACTTTATAAATTCATAATAAAATTCTTCACTTTAGAATAAAAAATATTGTGATAAAATTATAAAAATGGTTTTATTTTTTTAAAAAAACTTTATTTTTCTTAAATATTTGTTCTAAATAACTTTATTATTTCATTATTAGCTCCAAGTGTCGCAATATGATTTTGACTTCCGACATTGGCCTGTTGACTTTCGTTGGAATGAAAGTACATTGTGAGTAAAATTCAATGTGTATTTATAATGAAAGATTTTGATAAAAAATGTAATTATAAAATTTTTTGATTTCTCTTAGAGATCAAAGCAAACCAAAGTTATACCTTGAAGACAAATCTCATGTTGATGGTATTTTTGAAAAATGCAAAAACATACCATTAAGTATTATTAGGTTAGTATACATATGTATTTATTATGAATATGTTTCTGCTGACTTGTTAAACTTTCTCATAAATTATTCATTTACTTCCATTTTATTAGCTTTCTCGCAATACATACATTTGGACGAATGTTGATCTATCCTGGTTCTGTTGGTCTAATGAATGTTGTTCTTTGTAAGTTAGAAATATTTTAACTCCATATATTTCTGTATTTGTATTGTTACAATGATTTAAGTTTGATATTCATTGTGAAACAGAAATATTTCAGAAATTTGCTTATAGAATAAAATGTACCTGTCAGTTAGAAACATTAGGGAATTTTTTAAATATTAGATAAAATATATTTCGTAGTTTAAAGTATTCGTAAAAATTTTAGATTTGTGTTTTTTTTAAACTATATTTGTTTTGATTTATATAAAGAAAAATTACTTTAAAGTAAGTGGGAAATATTAGACAAAATTTTGATTTTTAATAAATTTACAAATTAAAAATTTTAAGAATAATTCTTATCATATTGACATAAATTTAGTAATTAAATTTCTTTATTGAAATAAGTTTTTGCATTTTTTATTATTCATATGGAGTATTTTCATTTATGTATCACAATTTATTCAATCTCTCTCCGGTAAAAATGCAATTAAAATTAAGTGATGAGAAGAAATAATGTGATTCTAAAAAATATATTTATATAATACTAAATATATAGCTCCTTAATAGATATTTGAAATAAAATGTTTTAATGCTTCTATGGAATATATGAATGTCGGGGAAACAACAATGTATTTTGAATATCTTATGAATACTGTTCAATTTATAAATGAATAACATTTTAATCATTTATGAGTTACGTGTCTAAATAGTGTAATAATTTCTATGCAGCGTAATAAGGAAAATTTACATCTTGGTATTCTTAATAGATTACTAATTTTTTTATTATTACTAAAGTTCAAGTCCTCATTCTATCACCTTAATAATATAATTACTCCGTAACATTATTTTTTAACCTAAAATATTTTTTGAAAATAAATCAAGGTTTATTTAAGGGTTTGACAATCACTTATCCAGAGTAACCTGTATTTTGACTCTGCAAGTCTATATACTATCAATTTATATGTAATTAAGCATTAAAAGTTGTTTCTAAGTGAATAAAAGGAATGTGTGTGTGTGATAGAGAGAGAGAGAAAGAGTGAGTTTTAGGGTTTTACATGATAATTTCTGTTTTAAATTGTGAAAATTTCATTCAAGTTAATACATACCAATAGAATACATAATTGGTTAACTTCATTAAAAATAAGAAAGTCCTTTTGAACCAAATCTTATTGTTGATTCATTAAAAATATAGAAATCTTTCTCTCAAAGAAACATTGAATTAGAACATAAATGTTGATGTTTATTTTTTACATGTTGTATATTCTTTTATTTTTCAAAGTTTCTTTATGACATTGATGAAAATTTTATGAAAATATTAAGATTGACACAAATTATGTTTAACATAAATCATTCTCAGAATATATAATCTAAAGAGTAAAATGGTCTTTTTTGCATTACAATCATTTTAAATATTGTTTCAAGCAAAAAAATCACTTATAGGAGACGCTATTATAGTGTCTCTTATTTTAGTAATTAGTAATTTTTTTTCTGCCAAAATCAGTTGAATCTACTGATTTTTTTTTCCCCCTCTAAAGTTGAAAGGTATGTTATAAGAATCAATATAGAGGCGGTTGTTTGCTCTGAAAAGTTGATGTCTCACCACTAAGTGAAGGTGAGGCCAAATTGTTCCATATTAAATAACTTGATTTCTAATCAGGCAACACCCGTTTCTCAATCCTATGTGTTAAAAATTTGTTACTAATTATCAACAAAAAAGAAATTAATTAAATCATTTTTCCTTGTAGATAAAAATTATAACATTTATCTAATCTTAATAAAAAATATTGAAGTCCTTTAAAATTAAGTACATTTTTTTCAGGGAAAATACTTAGTAAAGGACGAGCTAAACTTATGGAAGATGTATGTATTGATTTTAATCATCTCTTAAATTTTTCAAAATATGTATTTAATATATGTGAATATTCTCATTTTTTGACATAAAATTATTTTGGGATGCATCATGCTTTTAATAAATTGAAAACTTAGTCTGTCTCTGCCATAAAATCGAATTTCACTTACTAATATAATTAAGGATTTTGTTTAAAAAAAAATTATTTTTCTTATGCTTTAATTTACTTTATTTACATAAAAATTAATTATGTTGTTTTGTCATATAATCAAATATTGTATTTTAAGTTCCTGTTAAATTAACTCATTAAGTATGCACAAAATATTAATAGTACATTGTAAAATATTAACATTTAGGCCTCTAGCAGTAGTATGTAAAGAATTAAAAAATGTTATAATTTATTTTTATTTTATATATATATATATATATATATATATATATATATATATATATTTTTTTTTTTTTTTTTTTGACATGTTGTAAATAATTTTTGCAAAAAGAGGGACTGAGATATTCATTTCAAAGTTTTATTAATTTTTTAAGTCAGAATTTAATATATCTTTTTAGATAATTTTTCTATTTCAATTATTTGAGCATATTTCTGATAAAGCTAAGTTTAACTCTTTATGTTTAAAACAGCCTGCAATTAAACCTTTTAGCTTCAGCTGTGTTAATATTTAAAAGAAAAATTTATTTAATGATGGTTATTGATAGTTATAACAATATTTTGTTATGAAGTTCATTGCATTATTCCTTGTTTCTTTGACAGTATTTAATTAATGAATAATTCAATGTTTATAATTTCTTAAATAGTTAAATATTTAGATAAAATTATGGATTTTTATTTTTGTATAATTTTTTAAATGTAGGAATAAGAATAAATACTAGTAGGCAAAATTAATAAAAATGGATTAATATTAAATATCTCGTAAAAATAAAATTTCGTATATGTGTTTATCTATATATGTATGATGCATGCATGCTTGATTACTCTTTGTATAAAAATAATCTAATATTAAATTTTAGAATAATGCAGAGAGATATAAATTGCTTACTAAAGATGGCAATGAAATTGATTCCGTGTTTGTAGATCGAAGATACGATAGGAATTATCCTAATGGTGATATTCTGGTAAGAAAGTTCTCTCATTTAATTTATTTTATAAATGATAATTCTGTCTTCTTTTTTATTTTGAATTTCTTTTTTACTCATTAATAAGAGTAAAGGTTATTTACTTGTTCTATTATTTTTTTTACAATCTTTCCACCTTCTTTGCTTTAAAGCTTTAGAGTGGCAATGAGTTGGATGTGTTGCATGATTATTGTCAATATATAGTAATTGAAATATAGATATATTCACACAGTGTGAATAAGCCATTGGCCTTCTGCCTCCTAATTCATATTGTTTTATTAAACTTTTTTGTATAAAGTTTTCAATGAAGTATTTCACTTCCATTATTGAAAATATATTCATACTATTAAGTTCTTAAAATGATTCTCGTGTTAATTGTGATGGATATTTTTAAAAATATTTGTAAACTTTCAGTAACTAAATTATAGTCATTTAAAAAGTTTTCTACTGTTATCATTTGCTTCATGCTTTGAACTCATTAATTATGTAATATCAATTTAATCTCAAAACAATAAGCAAGTATATTTTTATGTACATGTGGGCAGTGAAATTGTTAATTATTTCCCTTCATTCTTATGTAAAACATAATGTTCTGTATATAGTTTTATGTTCTATATGTAAAACTTATATTGTTATAATCTTTTTAAATTGGTTTCAATTTTAAAATAAGGTTAAACTCAGTAATTATTATAAAATTTAATTTAATGGGCAGTTAAAAATCTCAAGATTCTAAAAATATTTATGAGCTGTTATGTATTCAAAAATATTTTTAAATTTAACTAATTGTACTCAATTTACAAATTCTTTTCTTTTAAAAAGCCATCAATCGTGAGACTTTAGTAGATACTTGTCACAGATTGTATGTACTCACTGCTTTAAATAATTAAAGAATATTGCACTTTTTTATTAATCTTGTGGATAGGGTGACTTTTTGATATGAAATTTATATTAATTCATAATCGACGGATATAGTAGGCTGTATGTTAATAAATTTTATTTATTCAGAAAAAATGTATTTTATCAAGCATGTCAATTCAAAGGGAAGAATATTTTGCATATGAGAAAAGGCTTATAAAAAAATCTTGAAAGAAAAGTGTTTTTTGCATAAAGTATGATTTCATTGCACAACTCACCCAAAATTAGATATTATTAATGAATGGGGCACTTAATGAAAAGTTATGTTATTCTGTCCTACTCCTTCAAAATAATTATTTCCCGTTCTTGGAGTGTTTATCAACTAGAATCACCTAGAATGTTAGATTCATATCAAGATAACACATTCTAACTGTTCTATTGTTATGATTTCTTCCTTGAAAAAGAAATCCGTCAAGTGTGATATAGCCTGTAACTTTCATCACTAACATTAAATAACCTCCAATTGTAGCAGAATAAGGGACTTCATTGAATTTAAAGAATGCAGACTAGCTAGAACTTCATTTTGAATGATGAGGAAGTTAGTGCACCCATCATCAAAATATCAACATAAATCATTTTTCCCATTTAACTAAATTTT
>JAPDSC010141409.1:42364-61549 GCA_026290005.1 Latrodectus geometricus
TATAAAAATCAAGTGAAATTTAGTTTTCATGCTACTGAAATATAAGTAGGAAAGCCTCTTTATAGAAGACTTGCAATATCCTTTTATTGTTTTGAAGAGTACTTGTAAAGTGTAAAAGCAGAGGATTTCTAAACAGCATTTTGTTATTAAATTTTCTATTTTTTAAATAAAAAGCTCCCATACTAAATTATTTTACAATAAATCTTTGTATATTTTTAAATGTTTGAGATCATTTTTGTATTGAATCACTGAGAATGACCTACATGTTAAGATCTTCTGAAATTTAATCTTTTGTTAAATTTATATGACAAAAGTGTAAGATAAACTTAAATCACCATGCAATCTCAAACCAGAATTATAAAACTTTTCATGTTTCATGTAACATAATGATCGACATCAAGCTGAGTGCCTTTTATTTAATTAAAGTTTGCGCCGTATTTGTAGGTCATTTTAAAATATTTGTTAATATAATTTATTTATTTTCTATTCTTGCCTTCAGTGAGGTAAATAATTATGTGTAAATGTGCATTAGATTTTGCTGTGTTCAAATTTTGCGTTATTACAGCTGAAATGTAATACATTATAATATGCTATCTGTATTCCTCCTTCAATAATTTTTGAATGTTGGTATTTGTATTGCTGTTACTCCTATGCATATATATTTATGAATTCTTGTCTCCATAAACTACAGTAATAAATTTTAAAATCTTGGTATTATAAGAAGTGTATAAATTAAACAAAGAAAAATTATTAACTCAACAAGAGAATGCTTTACATTAATCACTAAATTGTAACTACACAATAAATCTTTTATAAAATTCTCAGAATTAAAATTCAAACTTCTTAACAAAAATGAAAGGTTTTTTTATTTGGTAAGTTAAAAGTGAACATTGTTTTTGTAGAAAGGTACAAAGGAAAATATTTTGAGTAACTTTATACCAGTTTTAGCAAGTTATAGATTGGAAATTAATTATTGTGAATATGTATTTTTCATTGGCATTACTTGCTTGCACTTTTAAAATTAAATGTTTTAAATTTTTTTAAATATATTTTAAACACCTTATGTTTATGCAATGTGCTGGAATATATTCAGATACACAAATGATGAATTTTATTAACAATGAGCATTTACTATGAATGTTAAGTACATAAGAGCATGTTTAATACAAGAGGAAATGTTAACACAATCTGTCAATCTGATTCATATTATAAGATGTATTATTAGAATATTTCCTACAAGTATTTGGAAAAGTCGCTGAATATCAAGCTTGATAAAAACTTTTAGTTTTGTTTTCAATATTTCATTTATATATTTAAACATACAATTAAATATAGATGTTGATTTGGGTTTTTATAATGAATATATGTAAATTCTCTACATTTTATAATTTTTTACTTACATTAAAATTTTTATTAGGACAAATGTGATAAAAAAAATGTAATATACTTATTCTAGATTACTATTAACTTTAATTAAAAGTGTTTCATAATTATGTATTAAGTTATTGTCAACTTTTATTTCATTTTGGTTATGAATTTAATATTTTATAAAAGAAGTATCCAAAATTTATCAAATGAGTGCTTTTTCATAATTTTATTGTTTTCTGCTATAAATTTATCATTTATTACCTATATGAAATATTTTCATTTTTTTTCTTGTAATAGTGAAAAAAATATCTTTAAAAATGATATAAATCATTAGTCATTGTATATGTTAATAATATTTTTAGGTTATTTGTTGTGAAGGCAATTCTGGTTTTTATGAGCTTGGAATTACAGGAACTCCTATTGGTGCAGGTTATTCTGTATTTGGCTGGAATCATCCAGGATTTGGTTACAGTACAGTAAGCAATTTTTATTTTATAAAAATGTTTGTAAAATAATTTCTCTTAAATTGTTTATCAGTTTCTTGATAAATTACAAATATTGCAAAATTTGAAAATATGATCAGAATATTTAAGATTGTGGTATTTAAAGTGATTCCAATGAATCTAATGACTTTTTTAAATTAGTTTGTAAAAATCAGAGTTTTGGAATTCAATTTTGCTAATGGTTTAAATTGAAACATCATAAATATTTTGTGTTTTTGTATAAAAACCCAGTATCCACAATCATATAGTTTCTTCCTATGTATTTATAAGGATGGTTAAATTATGTATGCTAAAATGATATAAATGTGACAAGAGAAAAGTGAAGTATCACATGGTTTCACATTAATAGAGGACAAAATTTAATTTTAAAACCTATCATAAAAAAAATTTGTCTTTGTTTGACCACAATATGTGCATGTTCTAGCTTGTTTAAATGGATATGATTGAGTTTCCACATTTATTTGAAATCCTTATGAAATACTGCCATTCTTTGTATGTGATTAACTCAAGATACCATGAACTTTACTTCTTTCACAGAAATCAATGTAAATATCAAATATCTAGTTTTACATACAGCAAACAATATTTGATAAAATATCTGAACTTCACAATTATATAAACATTCTACAAATATTTATGTAAATAATAAATAATTTAAATTAATTGTTTATATTTTGCATATAAGATGAACTTAAACTTTAGTTAACATTAAGTGAGAAGCAATTAAAGTTATATTATGAATGATTATTTACTCTCTTTGTGCATGTGAATTTATCTGAGAAAGACAAATATGAATTTATTGTATTACTCTTTACCAGGTTAAAATGAATAGCATTTTCCATTATCTTCTAATATTACTACAAATTTTCTATCTAAATAGCTAAGCTGGAAGCCAAATAGTTAGCAGTCTTGTCTTCAGTTAACATATGAATTCAAATCCCACTATAAGCATGGTTGTATGTAGTGGTTTAAAACCATCATTAAACTGTAAGTTCCAGTAAAATTAGCTCTTGTGCCAAAAATGACTATGAAGCAACAAATCAAGCCTTCTCTCTAAATGAACTAAACCACTAAAAATGTCGCTAAATGCTGCAAATTGTTATTAATATTTTTTTAATATCAATTTTTCTAAAAAATGCAATTTGTTTGTATCATTTTCTGAATCAAATTGACTGCAATATTAAGTGATAATTATTCTTAATAATGAGCTAGTATTTAATATGCTGGAGTAAAGGAATCATAATTTTTTTAAATTGTATACTTTTTTGTTAAATTTTAAAGTTTATGCTAAGTATGAGGAGATAAAATTCAATGCTCTTAATATAAACATTCTTTTTTAAATCAAATTATTAATTTTTGATGTAATGTAATAAAAATGTATTAAAATGATTTTATAATTTAGGGTACTCCTTTTCCTGATCAAGAATTAAATGCAATGGATGTTGTTATGCAGTTTGCTATCTCTAAATTAAAATTTAAAGAAGAAAATATTGTAATTTATGCTTGGTCAATTGGAGGCTTCAGTGCTACATGGGCAGCCATGAATTATCCAAATATAAAAGGACTGGTAAGAAATATTTAAGTAATGAAATTCATTAATGAAATTTAAATTTATAAACTTTATAACATATTTTGATAGATTTTAATTTAAGTGTCTTTTCATTCATCTTTTGCATTATAAGCTTTTTCAGTGATCCAATTGAAAGTAATTTTTACATTATAATTGAAAGATAATTTGTACATTTCTAAAAAATTATTATTTGAAATATTTTTTACAATTGTATTTCTATAGGGATATTATTGTAAATTCAATTTATTTAAATATCAAAGGGAAAGCACATTTCTAAGGATATCAGAAAATGTGAATGTAGAAAATCATAATTAATAAAAATATTTCAAAAGAAAAAAAAATGCAAAATATAATTTTAATTAAAAACAGACTGGTATGCAGATTGGTAAATAATTATTAATGCTTCAATTGTTAAGTACTGTTTAAAACTCCAATTAATTTTATATCATGCAATGAAATAATGATTAAAATCAAACTAATAGTTTATTAGTATGCTATGAATGATTTCCTTTGATATTAATTGTAAGCTGTATGTAAAATTTATTTCAATTTTTTTATGCATTCATTGTTTTTACTATTTTTTACAATGACTTAAAACTTAAATTTTCAAAATTATTTACAATTTATTGAATGATATGTAATTACACAGTAACTTTAATTCTAATGCAGATGTTGTAACTGCTAATAGATATTTATAGAAGAAACGCCTTTTAAGAAAGCCAAAGTATGTTTTTTTCAAATGCTGATTCTCCAAAATATATTTGAAATAATATAATATTTTTTAGAAAATAAAAGGCAATGGAATAAATGTTGAAGGTAATTGATAGTAAATACTCAGTATTTTAGAAAATTATATAATTTAGTAAAAAAAAAAAAAATCTGTTTACTTAAAGTTTATATTGTGTAAAATTGTTTTTAATGTGAAAATGTTATTTTAAAAAATCAATGTTTATTAAATTGAGCTATTTAATTTCTTAATTGAATTAGCACTGATTGTAATTGAGGTTTTTTATAGTTCCTTGGTCAGTTAATCTGATCCTTGAACATTTTCAACTTAAGAATATAATTCTATCTTTGTATTGCTTTAATGATTTAAATTGTAAGTTATATGGTATCTGAATATCTAATTATATTTTCTGAATTTTTAGTACAAGTTTTTTGAAAAGAAGAACTATGTTACTTACACTTTTATTGTATTCACTAAATACTTCATTGGATAAAGTTAATTTGAAATATTTTCTTTTTATTTATGTTATGAAGTTTAAAACATTTAAGTATTTTTAATTGATAAAAGTATCCACACACAAACTATTATAAAAAAAAATTGTTTTAGTTTCAATAAAGTTACCTTAATTATCTTGAATCCAAAGTAAAGTTTCTTAAAAAATATCAATCTTAGTTTTAATAAAATGATTTTAATATTTTTTAATTTTTGGTTAGTTTTTGAAAAAATTTGATGTTGCAAAATAAGGATTTAAAATGCTCAAAATTTTTAGGGAACAATTTAAACAGACAAATATTTTGAATTTCCTCATCTACTTTTATTTTAGGTTTTAGATGCTACATTTGATGATCTCACTGCTTTAGTTAATGCAACTATGCCTTCATGTATTGGTAAATTTGTTGTTTTGTTTAATCCATATCATATTTATTTGAATTATTTCACTCACATATTATATATGCTTTGAATTATTTATTTTTTTATTTCAGAACCTATAGCTGTTAAAGCTATAAGAGATTATATGAATCTTCATAATGCAGAGCAATTGGCAAAGTAGGGATTTCTTTTTCATTTGCAAATCTATAGAAAATGTATTTCATCATTAATTAATTATTACTTTTTCAGGTATGATGGTCCAGTATTATTGTTTCGGCGAGCAAAAGATGAAATTATTGCTACTCGGTAAATAGTTTGTCCTTTTTAAAATTATGGAGTTTTTTTATTACTATTTTCTGCTAATAAAATATTTTAAATTTGTTGCCAATTACACCAGAAGAATTTTCTATTAATATTTCAGAGATCTTTAAATTTATTGTGTCATAAAAACTTAATCATTATTTCATATGTGCTAAAATTCAGTTCAATAGGTGAATTTTGGTTTTTTCCCCGTTTCTTGAAAGGTAAAATTAATAGAAATTTTTGAATTGGAGTTATGTTCACCCACATACATTGTCTTGTTGGGAATAAGTAACTAAAGTGTGTCGATCGTCTATTAGAAGTACACTAAAAATTAAAGCAATTTTACAGTATATTATACAAATTTTGAGGTATTAACAACATAATTTATGTGTTTCATTATTTAGTGTAGAAAAATCTTTTGAAATTATAAAATGTAAAAAGGAATTAAGACATGTTTCTTTAATATTATCTAAAATTGTGGTGCTTTTGAATTTATATAAATTACAAACATCTAGAGATACTAAATACCTCTGACCAACATAAAAAGCTTTTTTTTATTACTTACAATAATTCTTGTTATTTCTTAATTTTGTTTCTATAAAATATCAAATAATCATATCTGTTCAAGATAAACTAAATATTTGATCTAAAATGTCATAGTACTTAAAGACAAAGTTTTAATTACTTTTTATGCCTAATGTAAAAAATAGTAGATAAATATTTGATTTTTTATTATATTTTTAATTTGTATTTTTGTAATATTTTTTAATGGTCTTAAATATGCATTATTAGTAAAATAAGAATAAAATTGAACATGTTTCGCAAACTGGCATCCAAATGGATAGTGCTCCTACCTTCAGTTTGACTGTTCATGGATTTGAATTCCATCTAAGTCTTGGATATTTGTAGTGGTTCAAAATACACTTTAATTAGCTCCTGTGTGCAAAAAAAAAAAAAAGACCATGTGATGATAATCAAACCAAACTAACCAAATACTTTTAATATATTTATATTGTTAAAAGCATTAATTTTGATTTCTAATTTTTTCAATCCATTGATACAAATAAATGTGCCTATTAATTATTAATTTTGTCTTTGTTTTTCCCCTCAGGGTGTTTACTTTAAGTAAACATGGTTGTAGCAATCCTATGGTACCCCAGTGATTTGTCCTTTTCTTTCTTTTCTTCTCTAATTCTTCTTTGTTTTATCTTTCTTTTCTCCCTCATTGTGGTTGCCTTATAAAAGGATGAGTACTCCTTTTGAGTAGCTATCGCCACCCTATTGATATTAGCTTCTCCTGAGGACTAAATCACCCATGTGTTTGCCGTGCGTGGAGACCCATGTCCCTGCAAAGCAAGATCCTGGTAATTGAGGATCCCATAGACCAACACATTAATTTGGCCTCTGCTTCAAGTAAACGGGAGGTATGTTGTGGTCTCAACTCATCAATCAGCTTAAATGGACCAAACGATCATTTATCTGCTGAGTGACTCGATAAAGGTGGAGGCCACTTCAGAGATGTATTGAAAGCGTATAGGGTCTGGCTAGCACTGGTGCAGTAATCCTGCATCCCCTTGTTAGGTTCCGTGATGGGTGGTGCAGTCAGGCCCTTAATTAATCCAACTTTTTTATGGAATGTACTTTTAATTCTTTATTCCCTAAAGAGCAACTGATGATATGTGAGCATAAATATTTTGTCATTAAAAGAACAGAGGGCAATTTTGATAATATTTCTCTTTTCTTAATTAATAAGAGTCTTATTGCTACAGATGAAAATGTCAAAAATGTTTGCAAGATGAAATCCGGTGATATCTTGATAGATATTTTATCTGTTAAACAAGCTGAAATCATTTTAAAACTGAAATGTTTTGATAACATTGATGTTATAATATCTGGCCATACTAAGATAAATTCTACAAAGGGAGTGATTTCAGCTGACGATTTGTTTAATGTTTCAGAGGTGAAAATTCTAAATAATCTTGTTGATCAAAAAGTATGCATGTACAACGCATTACAGTTAGGAGAGAGGGCACAATTATAAAACTAAACACCTCATACTCACATTTGCACTCCTACACTACCTCTGTCTGTTAAGCTGGTTACTTAAGTTGTAGTGTTTGACCTTATATTCCAAACCCTTTGCGTTGCCTTAAATTTCACCTCTTTAGACATGGGAAAACTACTGGTAGGAGACCCTTAACTTGTGTTCAATGTGCTTCGATTGGACATGACAGTAGTGCATGTAAATTAGAAGAAAAGTGTGTCAACTGCAGTAGTGAACATTCCTCATACTCTTGATTGTACCCAACATGAATATTAGGAAAAGAAATTAAAACTCTAAAAATAAAACATATCTTACCCCAAAGTAGTGCTTGCAGTGTCTTTGTGTACCCCTCAACTAGGTATTAGTTTTTTGCAACCTGTCAATAAAGTTATAAAATCCTGTAGTACCCGAACAGATTGTTTAAGTCTTCCAATTTCAAAATAATTCCTCAAATATTTTTAATGCAAATGTCTCACCCATTCTAAAACACAAAGATCCCAAAAATTGAAGCATACAAGAGAAGGAGCCCATAAGACATCTTTTATAAGTAAAAGAACTATAATTTTTTTCTAAAAAAGGTGAAATTAGATTATTCAGGTGATGAAACACTCCGAAGTGAAGATTCGTCTGAATCCCAGATGACTTGATCCAAGGATGGAACATTTAGTTTTGCTTAATGGTATCCTTCTTATCTTAGAACTGTCGAGGTCTCCACTCTCATATTGAAGATATCAAAACCATTATTATGTATAATACAATGTGTTTTGCCATTAAGGAAACATTCTTAAAACCTCAGTGTTGTTTTAAATTGTGTAGTTATAACTGTGTGAGAAAATATGTTACTCCTGATACAGTATCTGGAGGTGTATGCATATTTGTGTCTTGTAACTTACCTAGTTCTGTCTAGCCCTTAACACATCGCTACAGGCTGTTGCAGTATACATACATACAACATCTCTCATTACTATTTGTAGACTTTACTTGACTCCCCACACTGTTGTTCCTAAGGATTATTTGAACAATCTATTGGATCAACTACTTACACCCTACTTGGTGACTTTAATAGGCATAGTACCTTATGGAGTAGTGACAATACAAATTTTCGTGGTCGCATAATTGAGCAGTTCACCTTGAATTACAGTATTTGCATCTTAAATTCCACAGAAATAACTTATTTCCACCAACCCTCCAGAACTTTCCCTTCATTAGATTTGGATATTTTTTCACCAATACTTCTACCTTTTTAAAATTTTAGAGTTAAAATGATTTATGTAAGAGTAATCATTTTTCTCTAATTATAACTCAAACTTGTATAAGTAGACCACAAGTTTTCCATTCTTCTTATTGTCATGTAAATTGGCCACATTACTCCCAATTAGCTGTGTATTTAATACTACCAATTAGCTGACAGCATTGTTCAAAGTGAAGACTGTTATCCTAGTAGAAATTTAAATTTATGTATTCAGTGCTTTTAAGTTTTAGTTTATTACAGTTTTATTTAAATTTTTCTTATCACCATATTTATCATTCATTTAAAATACTTATGTGTTATTTTCAACTTTATTTTTTCTGCTATGCTTTACTGGCATATTACTATACCATTTATTACTAACACGCTTAAAATTTTACTTTGCCGATCTGGCATTTCTATATTCATAATCAAATTGTTAACTTTATATGAATGCCAGTTCGTCAAAGAGGGCGTATCCCTGGTATTTTAAAAGCACCAAATTCAGAAAATCAAACTCTGGTGTCTGATAGTTTTTTCTAAATACATTGGTAGTATAATTTACTTGTTTTTGTTAGTAATGACACTGAATTATTTATTTGGGAATATCTTTATTTTTATCTATTTTTAAATTTTAAACTTAATTTATGTTATGTAGTTATTTAATGTTTAGTATCAATAAATTAAACTTACTATTTTTTTATGCAAACCTAATTATATGCATGTTATTAGTTTCTTATTTATTAAAGGTTCTATTAATAGAATGAAATACTTTATAGGTATTTAAACCAATAGTTAGCATTTCTTTAACTGCATTAAAATTTAATATTTGCAGCTCTGCTTATCGTTAGCATTATTTTTGGCAATTAGCCTAATGGTGGGTTTTAGTAATATGATATCTGCCCACAGATATATAAACTGTGGTACAAACTGTTACCTTAGTACGCATTGTACTAGTGGAACAGTACTAATGTTGTGCAAAAAAGTTACTGATGCACTTTTAGATGCAGCCAAAAGCAGGATTTCCAAGCGCTCCCCATTTCCACACAAACATCATGAATCATGGTATAAAAATGGGAATCAGGTGTCATACAAGAAACAGAAAAAGATGTGATCTATTTTTTGTTGGAGAAAATCTTGTAACTTTAAAATAGCTAGAGCTTTAGCTTGTCAAGTACAAAGATATAGTCAAAAAGAAGCTGGGATAAGATATGTCTCCTCCATCACATCATCAACTTCCAGCAAACAGTTGTAGAAGAAAGTTAAAGCTTCTAGTTATTTATATCAAGATTTCTCTATCACAATATTACAAAGAGAAGCTGTCACATACTCTTCTGCATATGATACTGTCGATCTTTTTGGTGAAGTGCCAGAGCATCTAATCCAGCCTCTAATAATCCTAAATTTCTCGGGACTAAAGAGCAAACTGAAAAGAAACCTATAAAGTTTCATGATAACGTAATACATCCATATAATTGCTATTTCTCTATGCTAGAATTGCAGAAAGCATTGTCCCAGACTAAAAATACTAGTCCAGGACCAGGTGGTGTCTCTTAGAAGATGTTTTGTCATTTTTGCCATGATTCTTTTAAAAACATTCTTGTTCTATTCAATAGAGTGTAGAATGAACATGTTTACCCCAATCTCTAAAGCAAAGCGATAGTTATTCCAATATTGAAACCAAGAAAATATCCAACTGATCCTCAAAACTACCATCCAATTGCTCTCACAAATCGTCTCACTAAAATTTTTTAATGTATGGTGAATGCCCGTTTTGTTTATGTACTTGAAGACAATCAGTACATATCACTTTATGAGAGTGGATTCCGGAAAGGTAGATCCACTTTTGATAATATTGCATACCTAGAAACACAAATTAAGAATGCCTTTGTGCAGAGACGTCATTTGGTGTCTATCTTTTTTGATATAGAAAAGGCCTATGATGGGACATAGCGCTATGGAGTTCACATTTTATTTTAATATTGACTTCAGAGGAAATTTACCAATTTTTTATTCAGAATTTTTTAAATTCTTGTATTTTTAATGTTCGTATAATATCCAATCTGAAAGGGTTCCTTGGGGAAGTGTCTTAAGTGTTTACTATTTTTAATATTTGCATCAGCAACATTCTTCATGTATTGCAACCATCAATTCATGGAACATTATATGTTGATGATCTCCAAATCTCTTGACAAGGTTCCAATATGTGTCTTATTGAACGGCAATTACAAACTGCAGTCAATAATCTTGTTCCTTGGTGTAATGATAATGGGCATACTTTATCACTTTCCAAAAATCCATTTTTCAAAAAAACTGGACCTCATCCTGATCCAAAAATTAAGATATGAGGCACAATCATTCCTGTGGTTCATCAAGTATTATTTCTTGGGCTAGTTTTTGGTAAAAAGTTGACTTTTCTACCACATATCTTAGATTTGTGTAAGGGGTGTGAAAGATCGCTAAATATTCTCAAATTACCTTCTCATGCCTCTTGGGGTACAAATTGTACAGCTTTACTCTGTGTTCATCAATCAGTTATTTTATCCCAAATTGATTATGGTAGTGCGATTTCTGGATCAGCTAAGTCATGTGTATTACACAAATTAGACCCTGTATTTCTCTCAGCTTTGCAAATCTGCTTTAGATCATTCCGGACTTCTTTTGTTCAGAGCCTTTGTGTGATTTGTAACCAATTGCCTCTTGATCTAAGACATAAGCAATTATCTCTAAATGATTGTTTTAAAATGTTATCAGTATCACAACCCCTTTGAGATCTATAATTGTCTGGTCCTCTCTAAGGATGATTTATATTGCATGACCACATAATATACTACCATTCTATGAATGTACAAACTTATTCCTGTTTTCATCTGAGTACCCTGATTTACAAATCCAAATTAAAGATTCTCTGAAATTTCTACCTTGAAGTATCCCTAATGTTAATATAACTAATCGTTTTGCTGAATACAGTAAATCAGTTACAGCTTCTATTATTTTGCTACAAATGTTCTCATACGTTCATTATCAATTTTCCTCTACATTCCTGTGTACACTGATGGCTCAAAATCAAGTGATCATATTGATTGGGGTATTGTTATTGGAAGTACATTTTACAAATATAAACATGCATCATGTTTTGTTTACACAGCTGCAGCTGTTGCAATTTTATGTTCTCTAGAGCTAATACAATCCAACTCTCGTCAAAAATACTGTATCTATATAGATGGCATGAGTGTGATCATGCAGTTTGACCATTTTAACTACAAATGTCATACAGTTATTGTGGAAATATTAGATATTTTAAATTTATTAAAGAGTAAAAGATTTGATGTTGTGTTCCTAGTCATGTTGGCATTACTGGGAATGAGCTTGCAGATACTGCTGCTAAAAATGCCACTGATCTTTTATGTAAAGCATTAACATTTTTTGGCATTAAACAAATTGTCAAAGACTTTATTTCCTTCCACTGACAGAAAACTTGGGATTTGCTGACAAACAACAAATTATATATAATGTATCTCACATTTTTTCATTTCTAGTTGTTCCTATGCGAAGAGTTGATGCAAAAATTAGACACCTTCGCATTAGACATACTCGATTTACACACAATTATATATTCTTGTCTCAGAGTGCTCCAATTTGTGACATGTGTAATGTACCATCTACAGTGCATCTCATTTTAATTGTTTGTCCTAACTTCAATTATTTATGCTTAATATTTTTTACCAGCAAATTTAATTGGGCTTAAATCACTTAGAAATTCGTTTGCATTTTTATGTGCAATAGGTTTTTTAAATTCTTATTTAAATTTTTATTCATTTTAATTAATCTTTTACTTAAACTTACTAAATTTTTAATTTTTACATAAACTTACTAAATTTTTACTTATTTTTTAATATCCTTCATCTTATATATTTGACTAACCTTTTATTATTGAGTTTCTAGTTTTAAACACTGTATGGTGCAGAAATGTCCAGTATTGGACCTTGCATCAATAAACCACACAAAAACAAACGAACTTACTATTTTTTATAACCTGACTGGTAATTTATATATGAATTATGTATGTAACTACTCATTCAAGCACATGTTATATTATATCACAATTTTATTTCTAAAAGAGAAATGTAAAATGATTCTTTCAGCTTACTGGGATTGTTTCCATTAATTTAAAATATTATATTCATTTGTTCCTATGACTGAATTGTAAAAGTGCTAAAAAAATTATTTTGAACTATATTATGTTTACTTAATATTTTATAAATTTTGATAGTACTAAAAACATTATTATTTAATTAGCATGTTCAAAAAATTTTAGAATCTATTTTTAGCTTCCTTTTTTGGCATTTCTGTTTATTAATAAAATTGATATTTAGTTTATAAATGAAAATATCATACTTTATAGCATTCTTTAAATCTGCACTTGTAAATCATTTTATTTGATTTTTCTTATCTTTTTCTTACTACGCATTTTATAAGTCTGTATTTAGCATAGTTAATAATTATACTTATGAATTTTTTTAATGTATTAAATTATTTTAAATGCAGTGAATAAATTTTTTAAGACTAAAAATTTATCAAATTCTTTAATGTGTGCTTTCATTTGAAGAATTTTTTAATAATTTTGTTCATTTAACAGTCCTTTAAGATCTCTGGAAACTAACAGAGGGAATGAACTTCTTATCAAACTTCTTCAAAATAGGTAAACTCTTATATTCCTTCTTTTAAAAACACTGTATTTATCTTTGCCTGAAATAGTATATGTGTATTTGGTATTTTAGAATTTCATTGCAGTTTTCATAGGGTTTTGTGCATTTCTAATTTGTGTGATAATAACTTATTGCCTTATGCGTGATAACATCAAATTTAATTTTTGTTTTTTCTTTAACAATTCTTAAGATATATATCACAGGCCATGTTATGAAATGTTCTTAATTCTAAAGATTTATTTAAAGTATTTTTTATAAGTAATATATAACTTTGTATTTAAATTATTGATATAGAAAAATAATTGAAAACGGATAATTTCTCCACTCTGTACTAATCCATGTTTTTTAAAATAACTATTTACTTTAATTTAATGTTTCCTTTTCAAATATTTCACTCTAGATGTGGAAAATTATTAGTATATAAACTGAATTGCAAATACCACATAAGATGCATAATTGGATGACACTGAAAATTTGTCCTATTTGTAATCCATTATAATTTCAGTCATATAAATAATATTACAGAAAAGACACTAGTGTGTCTTTTCTGTAAATTAGAAGATTTCCTAATGCGTAAATTTTGAATGTTTTCATCCTTTTAGTTATTGTTTCTGCAAACTTAATTTTCATTATATGGTTCAACATTTGTGATATGTCACTTATTCATATTGCAAATTTTGAACGTTTTGGTCATGAATATGGCTAAGCATACATGCTTTAAAACAAATTTAATTCTGTGGGGGGGAAAAAAAAAAAAAAAAATTAAACACTTGTATTTGATAATAAGTATCAATGATGTATCAGCATTTTTTTTTCCTCCCTTATCTTTGTAACAAATTTTTAACACTATCAAGCAAGTCATTATTCTAAGTAAAAAAAAATGTATAAGCATTAATAATAAAATATTAGGAAACTAGGAAATACATTGTCAAAATTAAGGTTGTTTCACAAATATGAAGAAAAGATGTTTAAATATTTAATGAAAATTTATTTATCAAATCACTAATTGCAATGGTTATTACTTATATAGCACATATATTTTATTTTTGGCATAGAATTCAATTTTGATAAAAAAAAAATTTAAAAAATTCTTGTTTAACTGCAAAATATTCTTTCAACAATGTAAAATTTAAATGATGCATTAATTTATAATTGTAAACAATTATAAATAAAGGATGTATCAAATTTTAATTATTGTTGTACATGTTCATCATACTAAAGCTGTTGATAAGAATATGTTAAATGAATAATCGTTTTAAATATAATGAAAGTAAATAAATGCAAATTATGATTGCTGAAAGAATATTTTGCAAGAATTTTTTTTTATCAAAATTGAATTTCATGCCAAAAATAAAATGTATGTGTTGTAGCAGTAGTTGATAGTTCAATTAATGGTTTTATAAACAACTTTTTTGTTAAATACTTAGACATCTTTTATTTATATTTGTGCAACAAGCTAAATTTTGATCATGCATTTTCCAGAAATACATTTTTTATAATCACTAATATTTATAAAAATTTTTCTTCATTTTATCAACCCAATAACCCAGAATAATTAGAATTTTACTTTTATTATATTTATGAAATTGCAGATTCTCATAGTGTATTTCATGATAATCAAATTTGTTCATTATTGATTAAACTTTTATGTATCAAATTAAACTTGAAAAGAGTTATAAATAGGTTCATTTTACTTTAACCTTTTCTATTAATTTTACAATTTGAATTATGCAAATTTAATTTAGCATCAGTTTCATATATAACTTTTTCATTTTATTCTAATCTTAATTATTTTTGGATTCAATCTTATATTTTGTAAATTTGTAGCATTTTAAATCTTTATAAATTCAACACATTTTACTATCATTCTAATAATGTATACAGTTAAAATCACTTTTTTATCAGCTTTTTGTATTGCTTTCAAAAATTTGCATTTAATAACAAAGTTTGTTTTAACTTAGATTCCCCAGCTTGATTAATGATGACACTTTAACTGCTCTTAGAATATGGGTTTCTGGAGATAAGAAGCATCAAAGTAAGCTTCATTTTATGAGAAATAATCTTTTCTAAACTAACTGAATTTATAATTCTTTTAAATGAAAGCTCCTTTATTGAAAAATGCAGTAGCGACCAAAATTAAGGAAACCTTTTGGAAAAATCTGTGTGTGTGTGAGTGAGTGAGTGAGGATTTATAATACTAAATTTTTTTAAGCAATACCATAAAATTATGAGTCATTGGCCAAATAGCTTGATCAAATTATTAGTGGAATAATTTTTATGATGAAAAATTATTAAAATATAAGAAAGAAAAAAAAAATTAGGCATAGAAACAATTTAACAATGTCAGTTAATATTCAGGTGGCTAACTTTTAAAGTTGATCCATGGAAAAGTATAAATTATTAAAAATTATGCAAAACTTATAAACTTAAGGTTTTGAATTTGTATATGGTTTATCAAACTGTACATTGCAAACATTAATTACTAAATGTAATTATAACATACAGTGGCAAATTGTAACTTGCAATGTTCTCTGATGAATGAGCAAAGAAAAGCAAGAATGTCTTTATAGTCATATTTTCGAATTTCATTTGGTTTTTATAAAAAAAATTCATTAATTCTACAAACAAAATAAAATCTGAGATAAATAAGTCTATTAGATATATGGAAAAATAGTATTAATATAGATTAATACAACTATATATAATATCAAAAATTTACATAGAATACAAATAAAATACCTTATAAATAAAATAACTAATTAATAAAAAATAATAATTTAAAAAATTTATTATTTTCTATTATTTACAGCAATATATTCTAAGTTTTAATTTAAAAATAATATGTGGTTTAATTTCTGAAAAAAAAAGTCTGCATATTTGTCCTCCTTTTAGAAAAATACTGATGTGGCAGGAATACACAATCTTTTTAAAACTGATTGATACAGTTTAGGATAAATATGTTTTCTTGATTCTTACCATATATGGGGACTTTTATTTATTTGCAAATAAGGCTCTTGTAAATATGCATCCAATTCAATAATTGAAGTCGATTGAGAATTGTATTCCTTGTAGTTTGATAATAATTTCATCAAATTCCTTCCAAATCATAGCATTAGAAGATGTGGGCATAGATAAAAAGATATCAGTAGAAACTATTACCTTTTGTCTTGAATTAAATTCTCTTAGTTGTTGCACTATGTCATTACAGCATTTCTTCAACTCCCCATTATCTTGAAAACTATGTTGTTTTGAATCTGGGACTTAATAAAGATACTTTCATGACAAGTTTATGGGAGGAAATTAATCCAAACCATACTAAAAAACCTTTCAACAATTCTTTGCATTATTTTTTAATCAACGCCAAATTGTTGCCATTTTTAATGATATTAGTTATTTATCTTTTTCCCTATTAGTTAAACCAGAATTACAGTTTGAGTGAGAATAACTTATTTCTCTGAAGAAACTTCTAAAGTTACCTCATCAAAATTTCATAAAATATCAATTGAACTTTGCATAACTGTTCAATCAGAATCTGTAACATTTTAATTTTTAATGCCTGACATTGCAAGGAAAGATATTATCATATCCAACAATGGAATTCCGCAATGAAATGCCAAAAAAAATTTTTTTGTTATTTCATTTTAGAATTCTAGCATGAAAAAACTTTTGATTTTAATTTTTCTTTTTTTTTTAATTATTTTGCATTTTAATCAACATGTTTGAGCCATTAGATTTTTTTTAAATACATAACAGTTTGTTTTACTTCATTGACTGCTTTTTTAATTGAAAATTTTATGACACTTTGGACAATTAAAATGTAGGCAAAAGATGGTCAATATTTTAAATTTAAAAAGGGTGTAGTTAATTTTGTATTTGCAGCATTGTCTGTTATAATTGCTGTTATTTTATTGTCTATGTGGAATTTTTTAGTTAGTCTATCTAAGTTTTAATATTTTTCCCAATATGTTTTTCATCAAAACTGAGAATAATTTTATCGTCACTTACCTATTTATAAAGATAATTTCTTTTGAAAAAACTGGAATTTCTGATTACAGAAAGATGAGATCTGCTGCTATTAACACTTTTGATATAGCCTGAGTAGAAAAGAGCAAGTCAAAAATAATAAGGAATAGTGGAGAAAGGCAAGTTGGTAATTGAGCTAGAACTGTTAAGAATTAAATATTGTTAAAATTTGAACTTATTAATGCAAAAATGAAGTCAATATAAATAATAGGATGATGGGGCCAGAATGTAAATTCTCAATGATTACTACCAGAATTGCTAAGTGGCAGAACAAGAGTAGCCAGTTTTGCAAGAACAGGAGAGTAAACAGTTGCAAAAGAGTGAAAGCGTAACCTGCCAAATTCGAGAGAACTTATATTTTTCTTGAATCATTGTTCACTCACTGTCTAGAAGGATTCAGGTCTGAAGATCGAGAGAACTTATATTTTTCTTGAATCATTGTTCACTCACTGTCTAGAAGGATTCAGCTCTGAAGAACGAATTCACAAAGAGATCGATCATCTCTACTCTTTACATTACCTTCTAAACACAAGTTAAATAAAATGTTGCATAACTTATGTTTGAAATAAAACTTTGTTGGAACAAAAAACTGTTTTTATATAAATTTACATATACTTTTTTGATAATGAATAATTCAAATTATTAATTATTATGTATTTTATTGGTAATAACAATGAAACAATTCAAATTATTATTGTAATTAGAAAATAATTTAGAGGAAGATTAGATTCTTTTTAATGTTAACTCATAATGAAGGGAAATAATGTCAGTGTTGGTATTTCTTTTGTGACACAATTATAGAAATAGTTATTCAAAAAGACTTTTTTTTTTATTTACAAATTATATTTTTTACTATTAACACTGATAATCTTGCTTATGATGTGGAATTATTGTTTTAATGTTTCATTTATTAGTTTTTAATCTATATTTTTATTGTTGTGCAATCATAGTAGTTAGGTTTTAAAAGAAATTGCATAATGTTATGTAAAAATATAATTTTAATATCATATTTTAAACATTTAGCTGAATTTGCTGATCAGAATGGAGTTGAAGATGAATTGTGTGAAACTTATATTAAAGAAAATATTCAAGATTTCCCCATGCATATTGGTAACGTGTAATGTTATTAATCATTTCAGTGAAATTTTAATTTTTATTAGTGTTTAAAATAATTTCAATTTGTTATATTCTTTTGTTGAAATTAATTCATTTTTTTTAAGAAGGCTGTCTCTAAAATTTTAAGTTCCGTTTAATGTTTATGCTTTTTAGGTAAAAAATTACCTATGCAGGGGAAAGTGCAATTACTTCTTTATCTGGTGAGTTTCATTTTTATTTATCTTTTCTAAAAGTATTATATATACAAAGGTGATCACAATTAAATAAAATGGCATATATCAAACTTGCTGATTGCAAAAAAAAAAAAACATTTTTTATTAATTAAGAAAATAATATTATTTAAAAAATTATTTTTAAACATTTACATACATTAGGTCTTTAGTTACTTCTCTAAAATTTCATTCATATAACTTTCATTACTCAGTATCAAACAACAAAATATCTTAAACATCAACACATCAACAACAAGCTTAGTTATTATTCTTTATCAAATAGTTTTAAATCTTGAATAGAATGTACAATATAAATATTTCAACTATTATGAAATTTTCAGAGTAGATATCATATATGATACTAAGACTAACTTTTGGTTACATTACATTAATTTGGATCTTTATATGAGATCATTATGAGGATTCTGTTTATTATAAACAGTTTTATTAAATATTTGGATTTGAATATATATATATATATATATATATATATATATATATATATATATATA
>JAPDSC010141409.1:61559-84023 GCA_026290005.1 Latrodectus geometricus
ATATATATATATATATATATATATATATATATATATATATATATATACTATCTATCTACTTTACAGAAAACAGATAATAATTTATTTTTCACTTATTTTAAAGGACTAGTTATATCAAGTGAATAAAATCTGTAGGAGTTGACTGGTTGTTCATCATTGTTATGCAATTTAAAATTTTAGATTCATTTGTTTAAAAATATATAAAGTGATTACATTGAAATCACTTTTGTAACAAAAATTCTATACATTATATTTGCATTTAAATATTTGAAAGAAATGATATATCAACGAAAATATAATTATTGCATTGTTTTATTCTTTTATGTGTTTTGTTTTTACTCTATACTGTTTAATTCGATTTTTTGGAGGTCATCTTATAATGTTTTTACTATTTATTTTTATTATTATTTTTATTTATTTTTTGTTTTTGTCATTTTAATTTGTTTTTGCATATTATTTTATATGCTGATATAAAATGAATTTGTTTTCATATCCTACTTTGTTCTTATACATGTGACTAGCCTTTTATTACTGGTATTCTAGTTTTAAGCATTGTACCAGGCAGAAATGTCCAATATTGGACCTTGCACCAGTAAATCACACAAAAGCAAACAAACAGCTACTTTGTTTCAGAATAACATTCACTGCAAAGCTATGGAAAATAATACAGCAAAACTCTTTCACACTTTTCAAGGTACCACAAAATAATGATGTAAATCGGGGGAAAATGTAAACAGAGGAAAAATCTTTCTGCACACACACGTTATAATGTACTAAAAATTTATAATCCGCTTTTATTAAGTATTTAAAAATAATATTACATAAAAATGCAAAAAAGTCTAATATGGATAACTGTTTTGCCTTTTTCTGGTGAATTCTTTCAACTTGCTTTACAAAGTCATACAATGATCAAAATTATTAACATCACCATCTGCTGCAGAAATAAATTTTTTATATTATGTTTATTGCAGAAACTATTTCTGCACAAGTAGGCACACTACAATCATCATTTGTCCTCATCATACAAATCATTATCATTGTTGCTTTCTTCCTGAACTGAAATTGATCAAGTTTTCTACCTACACTGTTTACACAACTGCATGATCATTGTTAAAAGGAGGAATCTTTAACTTTATAATCTATTTTCAACTTCTCCCATGCAGAAGTAAAAGATCCTTTTCTTCTTCTCTTCTTCCTTATGTGTTTGGAAGAAGACAGCTTTTCTGAAGCTGTTACTTATGGTGGATTGACTCATGTCTTTGCAGTATAATGCAGTGCATTCTGGTAATTTTGAGTGTCCTTACCTGACTCTATCAAATCTAATAATCCAAATATTGTTTCTTAACACAAGCCATAAAAGCATGGATTAGTCATATTTTACTGTGGTCCTTCTGAGAGAAAAGTACCATGTTGGATCTCAGTCACTGTTGAACAATTGTAAATGAATAGTTTCTTCAAACTCGGGCGAGTACTTAGGATTTTTTTGATTTCCTTATATCCACATACAACTCAATAGCTATAAAAATTCCTGTAATGCAAATGATGCAATCCATATTAAAATGCTTTGCAACAGCTTTAGGTCGTTGGGTTGTCCACAGTGTGATGTCAAAGCAACCACCATACATAGATGTCTGAAGAAAGTGAAAATCTAATGTTTCTCTTAAGAGTGGATAAAGTTAGACATTAGACTCCAAACAGTAAGGTATAATAAAACCTTAGCAAACTCTTCTGCATCGTTTTGGCATTGTATAATATTGTTCATGAGTGTTTTTATAATTTTAACTATTGATTTGTTCTTTCAAGTCATTTAAATATCTCTCATGTACTGTTTTTCATTATGATTTTTCTAAGATGGTGGACCAAATTCATGTATTGTAAGGGAAGGGATTACGAAAATCTCTCAAGAACCTGCTCATGAAATAAGTTTGATAATATTTTTTGATATAAATTTTGTGAACAAAATTTTCTGGGAATGTAGACTTCTTAATTTCTTTACTTTTTCAAATGCTCCATAGATTCCTTTAAAATTTCTATTAAAATTAGATGTTTCCCTTAAAGCTAAAGCTGTTGAAAGGCAACTATGTTAAATTTTACTAGAAATTATTTTACTAGCAAAACCTAAAGGGAATTTACTTGTTTGATTTTTATATCTTGCTTCCATGTGCTTTTTATTTAATTTTATTCAGTCTGTAATGAGCACTGAGCAGTAGATATAGCTTTACTTAAATTAATAAAAGAATTATTTCAAATAAACGTTACATCTTCTATAGTGTATGTATCTTTTTTAAAAAATTTGGAAATACCCCTGATTTCTGGAAACAATCCATTTGTTTTCAAATTTCAGCTCCTGAAATTTCGTTTTATCAGAAATATTGCTGGATAAATTGTTGCGTGTCAAAATTAAGTTTATTTATCAAATTAAATATTCTTAAAAGAAATTACAAATATTGCATATTTTTGTAATTTGAAAATTTAACTTATAAATTACAATCATGCAATAATTGTAATTTTAAGTAAAATTTGTTTAATTATGAAGAAAAATCCAAGATTTTACATTAATTATTTATTTCTTAATTAAAATTATCATTCCATAAATAAAAGCACTATACATTTTACAAACTATTATAAAATCAAGAAATTTTTTTCGACTTTAATAAAATTAATTTTTAGATTACCATCCAATTTTACTAAGGCGATTTATAAGTTATCCAAAAATAGTATATCTAAACTTAATCAGTAATAATTATAAAATAAAATGTCATATACTGTGTGCTTAAATGTAAAACATAATTTTCATGTTGTATTTAATGAAAATTTAAAAAAAAATGTTTAGTAAAAGGATAGAGTAAAGGTATCACAATAAAATAAAATTGGTTTAAAATTAGTCTTATGTAAAAAAAAATATAATAAAATTAAAATAAAGAATTTAAAAAATTGCTTTTTTTAAATTCAAAGGTGTATCATTCTTTCCTTAAATTTATTTTAAAATTCTTTAAATTTTTTTTCATTGCTACACTGCCTGCTTTTGATTTTATATGTAAGAAAGTTCATTCAATTTTCATTTATTTAAAAAATATAACTCTTAATTTTATTAAACTGAAATAAAATCTGCAATTCTATTGCTATTGATTGACAAACTTTGAAAATTAACTAAGCTAAAATTTCTTATTTATTAAGTTTGAATTAAGATATAAGAATTTTTCGGTCAAATTTTTATTACTTCTTAATTATTGTAACTTACTTATTGTTTTATTACTTCTTAATTATTGTAACTCAGTTTTATTGTTCATTTTTTTTTAATACCAAACATGTTGTTTGTTTTGATATGTACAAGAATATATACCAAATTTGCTCTTAAGGACAAATCTGTTACTGAAATTCAATAATGCAATTTTTTACTGCCAAATAAATTCTTCATGCAATCATAAATTTTAATATTGACAAATTTATTTGATGCTTAAAATATCCCTTATTAAGATTATTAGTTAATTTCAACTGATCATAATAATGATGGAAGAATAAACTTTGTTTACGTGTTTTTAAAACGCTTTGGTTCAAATTGGTTGCTTATAAATGTTATTATGGGCTATAATCAAATGTCTTTGAAAAATATTGAAAAAAATTTATTTCGAAAATAATTGTATAATAAACTGCAATATTAAGGGATATTTTTGCCATTAAAATGTCACTTAATATTGCAGTTTACTGTACAATTATTTTTCAAATAAAATGCACGATTTTATTTTGATAAAACCTCACATTTTGAATGAAAAAATGTGAAAGAAATTACACATTTTTTTGTTTAAAATGTGAAGTATAAAACAGCAATTAATTTATTCTTATTGAAACAAATATTTAACTTTTAATTCTTATTCCAACTTTTCAAACATAAACTTAAAAATTTTATCCACTATATGTAAAAAAATAAAATGTGAGTGTGATTTTTGAAGTGCAACATTTGATACTAAATCAGAGTCTTTTCTTGTAAGTGGTCCTTGGGATATTATGTAACTATCCATTTGTCAAAAAAAAAAAAAAAAAAAAAAAAAATTGACAACATTTCAAGAGCTTTCAAGTCATTAATTTGAACATTATATTTCACATCTTATGTCATTTAGATCACCATGGTTATTTTTATTTATTTATTTTTTTTATATATATTACGATATAATAAAATTTGTTATATCATTCTCATGTCTCTCTCATTTTCCTTTCACTGAATAAGTTGTATTTAAATATATCTCACATAAAATAGGTGTTAAGTTAGAGCTTGTACACTTCTTTAAATTTTTACTTTTAGTATTTTATATTTCATTTTGATAATTATTATATTTATGTCTGAATCAGCAAAGTTATTCATACAAAATTAAATATATATTGCATACATTTTTTATAGGCAAAAAAGCATATGATTGATTTTGACTCTACTCATTGTGTTCCTCTCCCATCTACTGTCTTTCAGTTACCTTGGCATATATCACATGCATTTAACAAGTCAGAAAATGTAGTTTCTAAATCACATATGTAATAGACAACTGCGTATTAATGTATTTATTTAAATGGATGGAATAAATGAAGGTATGAGTTGTTATCAATATTAAGTAAGCATTCCCAAATGAACAAAGGTAATATATTTAAACTGATTGATAAAGGAAAAGTTTGAAGAATTTTGTTTTTGCTTTTTATGATTATGGCACATTTAATATAAAGTAAATTTGATTTACTATATCTTTCATGTTTGCCTTTTACAGTTTAAAAGATCTTTTGTGAATGTATTTTATATATACATATATGTATATTTGCTAAAACTAAATTGTTTAATATATCTATTTGATTGTTTAATAATCTTAGTTATGTTTGTTTTTAAGCTTAAATTTTAAGGTTTTTAAAACATTTCCTAATAGAAAAATTATTTGTATGTATGTTTTGCAAAAAATATGTTACTCTTTTCTTATAATTGATTATATGTCACATTTTTAACTTATTAAATTTTTGTTGTAAGATATTAAGTTGTTGATATATGAGAATGAAATGTTTCCTTTTATCGTTGTAAATTACTAATACCAACAATTGATATGTTATAATATCACATCCAAGCTCAATAATTTATTGTTTTTATTTTATCTAATATTCTGTTTATAAGTCTGCTTTACCTTACCTTTTTATTACCCTTTAAGCATATCTTTGTATTTATTTTATCATTTAGTGATATTTTAATAATTTTATATCATTTATAAAAATTTATTAGTTTTTGATTTATAAATTTTTTTTAGGAAATATGCGTTAAAAATACCTTATGACTAAAGATAAGTATATTCATTAGTTGATTTTGAAATTAAATAATGAAAAAAGTAAATAATTAATCAGACGCTTGTTTTAGCTTCAGTATTGAAAAAAAATTTTAAATCATGTAAAGAAATTTCAAGTATTATAAAATTGAAAGCTTCCAAAATTGTACTGCAGTATAAGTGATTTAGTTTATAAGCTTTTACCTTTATTATGAGTTTATTTCATATCAGGAATTAATTTCATAAACTACAATACATTTATGGCCTGTTATAATTGGTTAAGCTTTTCATTAAATTATGGAAATTTATAAAAAGCAAACTGCAAATAATAAGATTATGAATTCTCAAATTTAAGTCTTAAAATGTTTATATTTTCATCATATTGAATTATACACTAATGCAAAATAAAATAGACTATGAATATTTTTCCATAACTAATTCAGTTTGTCATTTTTATTATAAGCAGCACAGTGTTTAATATCATTCTTATCTGTATTCTCTTCTCAGTCACTGTTTTCAGTCCACTTTATTTCTATGTAAAGCAAATACCAAGAAGTGTTTAAATAAAAGGTATTAAAAATGGTTTCTTTTGCTCTGAAATATTGAAACTCTTTCGAAACATTTTCATCTATTGTTAACTTTATTCTCAATTATATAAAATACAAAATAAACAGTTCTTTCATTTTGTATGCATCCATTTTCTAATGTAATCAACACTTTCCCTAAAAAGAAAAAATAATTAATTAATCTATTTTATTGATGCATTTTTAAATTTTTTTTTTCATATTTATCACATAATAAATATATTAAACATAATTATTCAAACCTGTTACAGTTGCCTTGTTATATAAAAAAAATCTGAATTTAACTTGAATAAAATAAATTTGAATAATAATATAGAAAAGTTATTACTATTTTTTTTTATTTATTTATACTGCATGCCTATATCTGTGCTAGGTTATCTTTTTTTATTTATTTATCTGATTTATTTTCTAAGTTTAATTTTGTCATATATTTTCTATAATACTGGTTGGCAATTTCTGCCTCTCTTTGATTAATTTATAAAAAAAAGTACATTTGATAATAAAACTTATTTCTGCATTTTGATATATTAACCTTTCATAAGAAAGCGTTATTCTTCAAAATCATTATTACTATTTAATCTATCAAAGGTTAAAAATTTGATTTCATTATTATTCTTAAATATATTTTTCTAGATATTAAAATCTAGTGTATAAAATACTTATTCTACCAAGCAATAAAGTTTAAGTAATTATTTATAATTTCTTTTGATTCGTAAAAGTTATTTATTTATCTATTTTTTCATAATTTCTAAGGTCTTTGTGCTTTTTTATTAATAAAAACAATTTCAAATATATGTCTTATAAACAGCAATAATTATTTATTTTGCATTTTTAAATCATTAAATGATATTTTTCTAAAAATTAAATTTCCTTTTTTGAGAACCTTAAAGATATCACTCTATTTAAATCATTTAAAGAATTCCTTTAATTATTACTTAAATTTTATTGCTGACATCAATAACTTTTTCTGTCTTATTCTAGTTTTAAATTTTTTAACCAGATTTATTTTAGAAAATTTGTTTTAGAATGGTGCTTTTCTCTATCTAAAAAAACAGTTCTATGTCCTTTTGTGTAAAAGAGAAATTAATAAATTGTGGTTCTGAAATTGTGTCAGCATTATTTTACTTTCTAAAAGTTTAGATAAATTATTTGATATAATACTTTGATGATAAGATTTATTCTAGCTTAACCAATATTAATGCTTCTCAAAATAATTTTTTACTTCCATTTACATATTTTTATTTTTTATTACTTGCAATTCATAAAGATATTTAAAATGATTTTTACTATAAAATATTATCAAGACTTTTAAAAAATTGATTCTACCCATATAGCATTATGTTTTATATATTTCTACCTCTAAGCCTTAATTCTCTGATAATGTGAGTCTTCTATTTTTCATCCGTTAACTCAAATTGTAAGAACTTTAATATATTCTATTAAAGGTAATATAAATAATAAAAAAAGATCAGTAATGGGGTGAAAATCAAAAGCTGATAATTTTTAAGTATTGAAGTTTTATAATCAATGTATAAAAAATATACTTTAAATAATCCTATATTGATGGAAGCCAGGTTTGAATAATTAGTTCAACTATATGTTTATGTTATTATAATAAAAATACTAATTAGAAAAATAAAATTTATAATTTAATGTATACTTACTATTTTCCTATGAGTAATTCCCTTGTCAAATTGTATGTTATATTTATGTAATGTTCATTCGTTTATAATTTTAATGTCCAAAAGCTTTATAGTAAATAGGTCTTCATAATCAAATTTTTCTAGCATTAATTCATTGGTTTATATTTTATAATAAACATCAAAAAGTACTTGGAAGTTTAAATTTTATTAATGCAAATTTTTGTTATTTTTATTTTGGTGCCTAAATAATTTTTATTGTTTAAATTTTTTTATTGATTTTGAATAATAAAATTATTAAAATGTACATTTATAAATTTACACTTATATTGCTTCGTATATAAAAAACTTATTTTACACAAATGCAAAATATGTAGTATGAGTAAATGCAAGATTTATTTATTTAAAAAGGTATTAAGGAATTTTAGAATCTTATGTTATTTAGAATCATCAATCAATTTTAGAATCATTTGTGAATATATTTAATAAGATTATAAAATTTATGTCGTATGTATTTATGGTGCTAAAAATATTTTGTAATTCTATTTTTTTGCTCTTACAAATGTAGTCAATATATGTAATAAACCTCACTGTTCTGACAGCTTCTAATTTCTAATGAATTTGAATAGTCTTAAGAAATATACGTTAAGTCTGTGTTTCTTTTAAAGTAAACATTTCCTTTTCAATTTTTTTAAGCACATAATATTTCATTTTTATTTATTACAGATTCTAATGCTAGACTATTTGGTATTTCATTTCCATTGTTCAATCATTGTGATATTAATAAATTCCATTATTTAATCCTTAATAAATGATTAAGTAAAATATGTGTATCTGTAAATTTAGGGTTACATTTTGTGGTGTAACATTATGTATTTGAAGAATTGTAAAACATTTTGGTTATTAACGTATAAAAAGTGATGAAAATAAATGTTAAATGTTTTAATGGAACAGATTGTGATACTAATTATCATTTGTTTTACAAATTTTTAACATTTTTTTTCAAAATATTTGATATTTATTGAGATTCAGAACACATTTCTGAGCTGTTTAATGCTACAAAATAAAGTAACTCCCAACGATATTTTGGTGTTCTTTATTTATTTCATGTTGCAAAATAATTTTGATTTTATATAAAGGTTGTGGATGTTGATATATTCTGAAATACAGAGAAAATGCGATGTTGAATAATTAATAACTATATAAAATTCTTAGAATTAAAAATTTTTGGACATTTTTTGTAATGGTCTCATATTTGAATTAAAGGGAAAAAAAAGAAATGATAAATTAGTATTTAGTTTGCTTATATTTGATGAATAATAATTATCAATATTGTGTATTTGATAAAAAAAATAATGGACGCAGATCAGGAAACTACCAAACATTATTTGTAATTAAACTGTCCAACACAAATAAGGATTTTGAAATATTTATGTGTGATTTCTTTATGTTGGCATATGCACTTATATTTAATAAGTTTTAAAATATTATTTATATCCTTTTTATTTTATTTTATCATGAACATTTTAGGCAAGTTTAAAAATGTCATCTTCTTTTAGTTATTCACCCAAATTGTTTTTTAATATTCTCCTGAAATTTTTGTTTGTATCTGAAAAATGTTTTGTATACATGCAAAAAAATTTATGTAAAAACCATACAATAAAATTTATGCTAATAATATAAGTTATCAATATTATTAAACAATAATTGTGTGATATAATATAAAATATGTACTTATTAATATATTTAATAGAAGTATGGGGGAAACTCATAAAAGTTTCTAAATTATTCATCATTAAATATCTTAATTTTGCTTTAAATATAGTAAAAGAAAATTGAAATATTCACATCATATCCTCAAAAAAAAAAAGTTTAGAAACTTTCAGAATGGAAATATTAATGTGAATTATTTAAAATAGTTTGACAGATTACATTATCATTTACTTGAAAATAATGGATAATTCAATTTAAGAAATGCATTCAATAATGATTAACAATGTTTCTGCTAATATAGTTCTTTTCTCTGTAAGAATATTTTTTAATGTAAAAGAAACAAATCAAATGAGAAATTTTTAAAATAACCTATATTATCCAAATTAATTTTTATTTTGGAGAAAAAGTTTGTACTTTGTTAATTATTAATGTACTCCCATAAATAATATTTGTACTATGTAGCAAAATTATTTGTCCTTATATCTGCTCACAAGCTAAATGATAAATATTGTTTTATGTACTTAAATTTTAAATGTTAAAAAAATCTTTAAATATAAACATTTAGATGTGACTTTTGTATCTAACTTTAAAAAATATTAATTCTTGCTGTTTTCACATTGAGCTAAAGGTAAAATAGGGAACACTCCTCTCAAACTAGTCATTATTTGTGTAGTTTATGAATTGTCTTCATTTATGGATATAAGTATAAAATCAAAAATCAATCATAATTCTTTTTAATTTTCACAAATGAATTATTACATATATAAAAAATAAACAAATTTTGAGATTTTCAAATATTATTAGCATTAGTTTTCCCAAATTAACAGTTTTGTACAGTTAGCTCATAATTTTATTCATATTTAATTATCATAAAAAATCTTGATCCATATACAAAACATTTGTGAAAATTCTACTCTTCAAATGTGTTATTGTTTTGTCATGAAAATGTAGTGTTAGAAGTAAGCCATTTAAGTATACAAAATTGAAAAGTTAATTTTTTTTTCTGATATTAATTTTTTAAGTAAATGCTTTTACCTTAAATAATGCAGGTGATTAAGGATCTCCTTGATACTATCTGTTGTATCATTATAAGCACTGCTGTAAGTATTTGTTTGTTGTCCTGTACTTCTTTTAGTATTTAAATTTGATATTTGCATCTGCTCATCTGCTTCTAGCTTGCTCAGCTGAGATGCTGTTAGGGAAAAATCATCATCCATGTACTCGTCGAAATCTAGCAATGGAATTGAAAATAAATTTAAAATAATATTTACTGTAATTCAGTGAAATACTAGCAATATAAAAAATTTTAAATGATTTTATTAATGTATTTTAATAAGTATGAATCTCTTAAATCAATGATTGTGAATATATAAAGACAACACTCATTAAAGTTTCACTCATAGAACTTTTTTAAAAAATTTAGTTTTACATGCAAAATAAAAACGCAATTTATTTCAGAATACCTATATAATATGGAACCCAATTCCAGAAAGGCTAATTTTATGTAGATCGAAAATTAGCACATTTTTTAAAATACAAACTTATAAGCATGGCTTTGTTTACATAAGAAAGTATTTGTCATGTAAAAACAATTCATTTGCTCTACCTTTCCATTGTATTGCAAATATTTAAAAAATTTTCCGTCACTATAGTAATGTAGTTCAAAGTTGATAATTTAATGAAAAAATATAAAGAAATAAAGTTAAATATTTGCATTTTATAAGAACAAACATATCTGTAATCTTTAAAAACATTTAAATTATTGTATTAAACTTACTACTGCAAAAAATTAGTTTTAAACAACTATTTTTTTCCATCTTTATGTTAAATATTTTTTTTAAATTCTTACCACATGAGACATCTTTTCCATTCTGTATGGTTTTAGCATCTATAGTTTCTTTTTCTCCATTATCATTTATTTCATCATTGCATTCACCTGGATTTATGTTGCAGTTTAATGAGCTATGTTTCTCATTAAATAGTTCTGTATAATTTTCATGGAATTTGTTTATTACTTTTTTATCTGCCTCTTCTAAAAATCCATCTATTGAAGTTTTGATTAATTTATTTGTTTCTTCATTTCCATGTTGATTTGAAGTACTGCAAACATTTTGTATGTGTTTCTTTTCATTTCCTACACCATTTTCTGTGAGAAAAATATCTTTACCAGTTATTAAATTAAAAGAATGTCCCAAATTCACATTTTGATTTAAAGGATCAGGTGTTAATTCATTTGTGTTTACAATTAGGTTTCCTTCAAAATTTGCTTGGATCTCAGTAGAATTGTGTGAAATAATTCTTGTTGTTGTCTTTTCATCTCTTGATTCATGAGTTAATAAGCTCACATTTTTTTCTTTTGATTTATCCTCTTGTTCAGTAGCCATATTTATTTCCTCAAAAAAATTATTGAAATCAATATCTGATTTTGTCTCATTATTGTCTGAAAGCTTTACAGTTTCTAATGGAATCTGAATATTTTGTTCTCCTACAAGGTCATTCAATTTTAAACATTTTGCTATGGCTTGAGAATTTGCATGACCATTATTGAAATTATTTGTTGGATGAGATGATTCAGGAAGAACTATTGTAAATGGTTTTAACCCTATTTTGCAATCTTCTAAATTAATAGTAATATGAGATTCCTTCGATTCTTTTTCTTTACAACTTACGCCTTCCAAATAATTGGAGTTGCTTTTTTTCTCAGTATTAAGTGCCTTGTCATATTCCAAAGCACTCATGCAAGTAATTGTTAATTTCTTGTCTGTAGAATGTATATCTTTTTTTGGAATTTCAGATATTAATGGAGCTGACCACTTATTTTTGCTTTTTGGTATTTTACAGTCTAAATTTATGGGGTCTTTTGATGATTTTGCAGAAGATATTTCTTTCACAGAGTTATTTAAGATTTTTTCTTTCATTACTAATAAATTTTCTTCAAAATTATTATTGTTTGTACTTGTAATACTTATTGTATCATCATACATATTGTCAGATTTTACAGGATTACATTCTTTCTGAAAATTATCATTTTTTATGTCTAATTTGTGCTTTATAAACGAAGTTTTTGTTTCCTTGCTTGTTTGGTTGAAAGCTTCATTTTTATCAGGGAGCATTTTAATTCTGTAATCTGAGATACTTTCAGGCATAGTTGCGATCACTTTCAGCACTGTTATTTTGGTTTGCATTTTATCATTCTCTTTTTCATTTGAACTTGATAAACCTTTATTTCCTGATTCAGATTTATTTTGAGGAAGTTTGTGATCTGAGCTGTTATATTTCATATTAATGTTTGAATTTTTCACATTATTTGAGCATAAATTATTTTCTGTAAATATTTGATAACTTTTGGATTTTATTGTTGATTCTGTATCATTATTGAAAATAGATTTTTTAGTGTTTGCTTTAATAGATTTAAAATCAGTATGCATTTGTTGTGTAGTCTGAGTGTTGATTATTTTATTGATGATGTCATTTAAACTTTCTTTGATATCATATAAAACTATTGAATTCTTTTTCAAATCATTTTCAGAAGTTTTAGATAAGGAATTATTTTTTGTAGTGTGATTTTCATTAATTTCTTCACTCATATTTTTTTTTAGAATATCTGTGGTTTTCTCATTTATTATTCCTGAATGTTCATTAGCATCTGACTTCTCTTGTTTACTAATTCTATCAAAAACCTTTATCTTTTTTCCTGTTTTTACTTTTTTACTCAGAACAGAAGAGTTATTTTTCTTACTAAAATTTCTTGTAATCATTTTATCTGAAGATTCCTTATTTGGTAGTTTTCTCTTACAAGAAGTCATACTAAAATTATTTTTTTCTTTCTGTAGTTCATTTGTGGAAAAATTTTTCTGCATTTTAGCTTCGTTTTCTATTTGCTTTTATACTAGCTTTTGTTAGCCATCTAAAGGCCTATAAATTTAAATTAAGAATTTATAAATTTAAATTAAGAAATAACTCTTATACAAAGAAGCCAATTTTTGTAAAATAAAAATATAACCAGTGAGAGAATAATGTATAACATTATGCTATATTTTAGTGATAATAATTTTATAAAATAATCTTAATTATATCTTGTGAGTGATTGAAAAGTTTCCTTTTCTATATTAAACATTCAGAATATTTTTAGTCATAATTAGTTGGTTTACATGTCAAATCATTCAACTAAGTTGTTACATATATCAATGAAATAATTAGTAAGTTCATTTTCATACCAAGTCAACCAATCATTTAACTAAATTATTTCAGGAAGCAATGAAACTTCCGGATACTATTCTCCTTGATAATATGAAGAATATTTTTATATAATTTCTTTTCTTCATTGAATTTTCAAGTAAATAATTTTTAAAAATTCTATAATAAAATATTTCTGTATTTAGAATTTTATATCATTTTAATGAAAAGTCTTATGAATATGCTTTTTTACTATCAAAAGTTATAATTTTATAAATTATTCTTAATAGTTAAAAATATATGTTTTTAGTAAGACTATAAATTCTGAAACTTTCACTGTCCTTTCAACGGGAATAAAAAGTATGACCAAAGATTCAATAATCAATTCATATAAGCAAAGATATCATTTTACCATTCTGGGGAAGTTTTCCGTCTACTAAAAAATTTCAAAATTGAGATATTAATCCAAAAATTGTGTGTTGTATGAGAAATTTCCTTTACATAGTAATTGAAAAGTGATTCAATTAAAAGTACTATTTGACACTAGTTTTATCCAACATTTAACTATTATATAGTGATAGTTCTCATCACAATCTGAGTACTACTGTAATTAAACTAGGTGTGACATCCATTCGTGTAAATCTGAAAACTGATTATTACATTGCTGGATATTGATTAAAGTTGCTCACAGAAATTAATAAACAGCAACAAATAAACTTAGACATAATAATGTTAAATTTTTTGATGAACAGAATAAATTGATTACTATACACTTTAGACTCTAAAAGAGAAAATTATTAAAAAATTTAATGTACTAAAATAAAAATAATTAAAAAATTGAACTTAATAATAAGTTTTTCATTTGATATTTATCCAATCATGCATAAATGAAAAAATGGTAGAAAGGCTTTTACAAGAAAAAATATCCTTCATTGATGGGGAATTTGAAATAGATAAAATATTTATAAATTGTACTGTTTTATAAAACTTTTTTTTTATTATTTTGAATGTGCAATATTTAAAAATTTCAAACGGATATCTTATGATATCAATGAATATCTCTTTCCCCCCCCCTTGCTGAACTATGGATGTTAGCTAAACTTCAAGCAAGCAACTTATATATTTCAAACAAACTTAATTTATTTGGACTTTTTTGAAAATTGAATTTTGTAAATGTTTCTACTGGTGAAAGATTTTATAAATTAAATGATAAATTGAAATTTTACTATAAAAGCTTTTTTTTTTATAGTAAAAAACTCGGAATGAGATGCAGGGTGTCTAAAATGTTGCACACATTTTGATGTTTAATAATTCATAAAATAATGAAGGTAAAAGCGAGTTTATTACATTTATACTCAGAATAACTCATATTTCCCTTCGTAGTTAATGTTGTTGAAGAATATTTTTCTTTTCTCAATTGATTATCATATTTTTTGTAAAATATTAATTTATGTTTATGTTATTAATTTTATGTTAAGTTATTAATTTTATGTTATTCTCGTTTCTTTAAAAAATATCGTGTCCAATTGTGTATTTGTTTCCTTTATTTTTGGCAAAAATTAGAATGCAATATTATTTGCTTTGATGTATTCTTTCGATATTTTCTTCTATGTGGTTTTTTATTCGATCGCAAATTGAAGAGAATGACACCAATTCTAGGAAATGGTCTTTCAAAGAACCATCGTATGTTCTTTGAATGGTTATTTTCCAATTTTTTGGTCAATAAGAAAATAATAGTTTTTTCTAATGTGTACACACATAGATATTTTACTAATAAATATATGCTAAATCTAATTTTGTTAAAGTATTTTTGTCATATATTTCTATTTTATAAAACCCAAAAAAAATTTTGCCGACATTACTTTATCAAATTTAAAGAATCTATTAAAATGTTGAAAAATAGTATGGGGATAAATTATACATGTTACATCTGCTTCTAAAATATTATAAATTAAGGCAAAAGAACTCTGTAAAAAGTTATAAATATCTACCAACAACTTATCCGGAAATAATGTCATACTTTTATATATATATATATATATATATATATATATATATATATATATATATAAAAAAATAAGTTGATTTATTAAAACCAAAATGTGAAGAAACGGAAATAAAAGCTTATTTTATATAAATTTAACTAAACTCTTATTTTCTATGACTCTGAAGTATAATTGATTGTCTATTTAGAGAAGTCAAAAGCTACGTAATCGATGAAACAATAAATGAAATAGAAGATGTTACATCATGCAATGGAAAGCAGCTAGAATTGATTTAAATTTCTGTTTTAAACAAAATAAAAGTGGTGTACTAAAATATTTTTAATTATTATATAAGCTGTTTATAAAATTGATATTTTAAAAAATTATTTCTTACAAAAATGATTTGATTTAGTTTGTCACCCAATAGTCATTTTTTGAACACTCAAGGGCTAGATTATTAAAACCGAAACTTGCAGTTATAAGTGGATTCCGAACCACTATAAACATCCAAGTTGAAAGTGTGTTTCGTGCCCACGAACTTTTGAACCAAGTCCAGCTGAGCATATAAATTATCTGAATGCGAATTTTCTGGTAAAAGAATTATAAAATTATTTGTCATTCAATATTTTACTTGCATATAAATTCATTGACAAATATTGTTAATGAATTTTCTTAAATGATATTTCTTGATGAATATTTCTTAAATGATTATTTTATGAAGGTCTCTTTTAATTATTTTAAAGTCTTTAAAAATGTGACTTTCTTAAAATGTTTGGCTATTTTTTAATTTATTAAAATTTAGGTATTCAAATTAAAAGTTTTTTTATTACTTTTTAGAAGATTACTTAAAGTTATATTTAATAAAAACAGAGAAATATTGCATACATTAGTCTAACATTTATAAAAGTTTAACAATATTAAAAATAAAAAGTTCTGTTTATTTATTTATTATATAGACAAAAGAATAAAATATCTCCATTTTGTTTTATTAATAAATATACTAATTTACATTTAAATAAAATTTTAAAAAATAAATTTTAAAGTATATGTTAAAGTACTTTATTTAAAAAAAGCAATATTTTATTTCATATTTATTATATTTAAATTAAAAGATGCAAAAATATGCGAAGTTGTTGCTAAATTATATTACAAGAAAAAGCTAGTTATTTTATTTGGTTTAAAACAATTATTCAAATAATTTTACTCTAATCAGCAACAATTAAAAATAGGGGGGAAAAAAGCTGTGAATTGTATAAGTGTTATATAGAATTCCTCTTATAAAGTTTTCAGAATTCTTTTTCTTGAAAAGAAAATTAGCTCCATTTGTTTTTCAGTTTACAGTACAAGTTCAAATTTCACTTAAAAGAATGCATGAGCTAGAATGTGGAGAAAAAAAATATCCGCAGTTCTCTTCCACGAATTTAGAACATTTTAGCTAAAAAATTGCTGCAAAAATTAATGTTTTTTTTTCCGAGCTTATTTACGTTTTTTATAAAAATTTGATTCATTTTTCATAAATTTCATGATTTTTAAAAGAATTTAAAAAGTTTAGTTTTGCACTTCAAAGCATAATTTGTTCTATTTTAATTAACAATCTGTAACATATACTTTGTCTATTTTGTTTCAATATATATTTGAAAATAAAAATGAATTCCATAAAATTAGTAAACAATTTTTTCTAATATTACTCTAAAAATGAGGAAAAATATTGTAGTAACAGAAATAACGTATTTATATAAGCATATATTTTGAGTATATTTATTATCGCCTCGATTCAAAATTAAAATATCTATATAAACCTCTGAATTTCACTTAAAACTACAATTGAATTTAATAAAAAAAATACTTAACTTTTCAATGATGAAATGTTATGTAAATCTTTTTTACTTCACTTATGGCAAAATAGTTAAATCGCTTCGTAAAGTAAAATGCTAAATATTTCTAAACTTACTGAATTCTTTTTATTTATCAATTGGTTATCGTCTGCTATTTTCCATTCATTTCATATTCATTTAAAATCATATTCGGATTATATTTACAGATTTGGGTTTTTGATTGCAGTACGATTTATTCTGATTGCGAAAAAAGTTAATTTTACATCAAATTGAATTTCTTATTGCTTGTGTTGCACAATAAGTTCAATAAGATTCAAAATCAATTCGTAATCCAAATAGATTTGAAATATATTGAGAAATTTTGAGATCGCACATAATAAATACTGCAGCACAAAAATTTCGAAAATGAAAATAAAATTTTCAAATCTGTTCTGGAAAAGTTATCTTCACAAAATATTAAATAAATCATTACTATTATGTGCATTATATTTGTGTGCAAAGATATAGTTCATCAATATTGATTACTTTGCAACTTCTAAAGAAATGAAACACATTTCAAGACGTTTATATACATTCTTACTTTAAAGAAAATAAAAGAGTCTAATTAGGAATGACTCATTAACTTCATACATGCATTCCGCCAATGAAAATATTAACTTGGTCTTTGAGTTAAAATTATTCAGTATGCTTTTTATATAGAACGCTTTCAGTTCCGCTTCCTAAAGTCCAAAACTAGCTCACACTTGATAGACAAATATTCTAAATAGAGATCTGGATAAAATCTAATTAATGCAATACAAAAAAATGTGGTAGTAAAACCAGTGTTTCATAATTTTATGCTTGAAAGAACATATTTTCTTATTCACCATTAAGTATCACACAGGAGTTAACGTGTAAAAATACAATTAAAATTTTTAAAAACCGATATACATAATAACAAATAACAAGAAATAAACAACTAAATTTTAAAATGTCTGATATACAGATTTTTTTAGAAAGAGCAAAGACTTTTATTAGACTAAATTTGAAAGCACAGGTGGCCATGAATGGATATTTGCATTAATTCTTTACGAAAATCTTTCGTCACAATAGTTAAGACTATCTGGAAGCAAATGCATGAAATTTTTTGCAGGACCCGCATTTGTATATGTCTTTATAGATAGTTAAAAATGAAGTAGCCCTTAAGTTATCATATCCAGTAAAAAATTGAGTTAATTTAAAATCGGTAATAAAGTGGTTAAGTTTATGATGCACTGTGTTTGTAAGAACCTTAATTAATCTTTAATCAATCGTTTCCTTAATGCTTAGTTCACTAAGGAAACGATAATTCTTTATTTCAGATCTGTTTAATATAATTTTTAACAAGATATTTCAAATATGATGCAACATTAAGTTTAGTGCTTAACGTAGTAAAGTATCTTTAGCCCAGAAATCGGTCATCATTGTCACATGTGTGTAAAGTTAATAATAGATTATTTTCTACGCACTAGTGAAGAGCAAACTGCACGTCTACAATAAGTTTTTTGCATTTACTAAAGACAGCAGCAAAGACGTGAATCACTGCAAATAAGAACATTTCTTTGAGGAGTTTTAAGTCCATAGAGAAAAGAGATGAAGGCAGTATCAGTTGAAGCTATCTTTGAGGTCCGTCTTATGTTTTAATAAAAACGGTAGTAAACCTTTCTCTAGTGTTTATATAGTCATTTGATTATTAACGACTGCTGAAAAATTTTAAGGAATTTGTCTATTAATGGCAAAAGTGCCTTAAATCATAATTCTTAAGATGTTTCTTTTTACTAGTTTCTAAATTCATTTGATTTTATTTGATTGTTTTAATTATATTAACAATCTAGGAAATAGCCAAAGTTCCATTCTTATGCACCATATAATAAATTTATATTAATTTTAATAATATAAATAATATTTTTGGAAAGATTTTGCACTTTAAACTAACCTGAAAAATATTTTTACAAAGTCACCAACATTTGGATTTTTCTATTGTCAGATTTGTCTCAATCTTTCAAACTATAAATTTTGTATTCAAACAAGCCATCAACCATGTTAATTATAAATTAAACAAATGGTGAGAAATTTATTATTTTAAAAATGTGCAGGGTTTTTGCTTAAGTTGTTAGAAATTACTGAAAAAAATGTACACTTTTTGGCTTATCGATACATATATTTACCTCTTTAATAGACAAGTTGACTATTTTCTGGAGGAAATGTACTGAACTCCAATAAAAGCTATTATCTCAGGGAACAGTTAATTATTGGATTGATAAAAGTATATCTTAATATATTTAATTTAATTACAGAATTATCAAACATTGAAGTTGGAACTAATTTCTCTCGCGAGTTCGAGCATTTTCAATCGACGACGCATTGGAAGAAGCGATGACTCTTTCATTGCATTTGGTAAAGACAATACTTTTTCAAAAATCAAAATATAAAATACTAATTATGCTTTATTATTATTAATATTACTACACTGATTATACTGTGGGAATGTAGAAAGAAGAGGAGATCCATGTCGTACTCTTTTTTTCTCTACAACTATCAGTTTATGCGTAGATAACATTTTAAAGAAAACGAAAGTACCATGTATCCGTTCTTGAAGCGAACTGAGTTAAGGAATGATAGACATCATGTCATAGGAATCTTTCTAGAGAGTTGAATTTATTGTTAACTATGTTAAAATTGATTAAAGCTATAATCAAAACTTCAAAATGAAATACAACTTATGATTTAAGTAAACCGGAGATCAATATCTTGATGTGTATCTCATTCAATTCTCTGCAGTTATCTTTAATTCAAAGCCGCTCCTAAGTAAACGGGTAAAATTTTATATTGGTAATAACAATATATAAAAAATAAGTAAATAATAATAATTAATAACATTCGTGAAATGATGCATGAGAATAGGGATAAAAATAATCCTTATGAAAATGTTATCTATAATAGTTTTTATCAACGATACAAATATATTATATTCTGATAGTAATTAACATAAAGAAATAAAAATTTTAAAAGAAATAAAACTGCAATAAGTAATGAAATACTTAGAACATAGAAGTGGTTAATAAAATTAAATAAAATAATTAGAAAAAACAAAGAAATTGAGTCCATTATATTTATTAAAAAATCGTAAATCGAATATTAGCGCAGTTACACATTCACTCCAATTATTTGATATCAAAGTCTATTATAATTTTTTCTATATAAAATAAGTGCTGATAAAAATACTTTGAAAGGTGATGGAATTTTAACAGATACAATTAAAATACAAAATTTTATACCATTAAAATAGTAAGAAAAGTAATAGATTCCTAGGTTACGAGGAAGATTTTTTGCCTAATACAGGGTAAACAAGAAAGTTCTTGCAGTTTTCACGTTGCCATTAAATAAAGTGAGGATGTGTATACAAATTAGCATATGGCATGGTTGAGACACCAGTCAATCGAAAGTAGGAATACCAGTTGTTATGAGAGAAGGTCCACCGCGCGCAAACCGCGACAATTGTCATCCCGTTGCTGTACAAAGTTGCTGAGCAGTGCCGCTTGCTGACTGGTTTCGGGTTTTTTTCACCTGCAGGAGTGGCCAGAGTACTCGCCTGATTTAAATCCCATAGAACATGTGTGGAATAAGCATCCTATGAGGAGACACATTGTGGCACGATTGCATCCCCCGGGGAACACGCAGCAACTGAAACAGACGCTGATTTTGAGGAATGGACACTTTTACCACAAGAACTGATGGACAATCTGGTGCTGAGTATGGGGAGACGGTGCGAAACAACCATTACAGTAAGGGGAGGGTATATCCCATACTGAGGAATATCTGTTTGTTATTGTTCCTCTTGGTCAGATGATCTTGTGCAGGGACACTGTGAGTTCAAATTAAAGCCTAATTTTGTTTGATTCCATATTATATGCATTGTATTCATTTTTGTGCAACTATGCTTTCGTCATCCTTTAAGTACAAAAGGATGTGTCTCAAGTCGGCATTTCATGTCCCTTAGATGACTGCTCGCGGATTTATGGCAGAAAAACCACCTGTTGCTTAAGTTTTGCACACCAGTGTAGTTTCATGTTACAGAATATTGATATCTTATCAATGACTTTTTAAGCATAATTTTGTTTTATCTTCATAATACTTATAATAAAACAGACTTTTTAATTTATGTCACAAATTAAGAAAATAATTTGTCATATTAATCCTGGATAATTAGTTTTAAACAACATCAATTTGAGTATAACAAATATGAAATTTAAAGTATTTATATGTACATTGGAAAGTGATAGTAGTATCATTCTAAGATCATCTCATCGGAGATATGACATTCATGAAACTACCAAAATTTCTCAAATCAGGAGGGATTTCCTGGAAAGAAAGATTTTGACTGAAGGCCAACACTATATTTACGAAATACCCTATCACGAATGGCGCTGCAATATTCAATAATGAAAAAAAAAAAAATCGTTGGGAACCAAATTTTATCAGGGGGATTAGCTACATATTTTAGAAATAAAGGATAGAAAGGTTCGGGGTAGAAATATTTTTATTTTAATTTACTCACACACACAACACATATCACAGATTAGCATTATAATCAGTAATACGCTTGCATACGGAGAGGTAGCTGCCATTATTCATAGTGCCTTGGCCCTCACTGAAGACCTCCTCTGCAAAACAGTAAAGGGAGCTCATTGAATGTTAGAAGAAGGGTGCTGCAGTCTTATTTCTCATTCATTAAACTGTATGTACTCATTCTACTTGATATCGAAATTCTTTTGAATAATAAACATAGGATTGGAGGATATGCAAAATGTAAACAAACAAATCATCGCAAGTATAACTCAAGATGCTACTCAAATCGGTAGACAATCAGAAACCTTCTTACATATAATGCTAGGATAACACAAGAGTAGCGTAACTTGCACTTTCGCCGGTTAAACCTTAGACCAGCGAATTTACTTCGAATTCGCCATGACAAAACTACGATGTAGATACATGATGTCATTATGCTGCTAAGCCAATGAAACTATATTTTAATGATATTGCATTCTTGTTTACATGTCGACTGATGAGAAATATCAGTTTTTTTGATATTATGACTGCATATTTAACAAAGCAGATTTATTTATGTATATATATATTTAATTTATTTCTATTGAAACTTAGAATGTGTAATTTCTTGATATGTTTTCAAAATTCGATACTTTTTACAGAATATTGAAAACTAT
>JAPDSC010141409.1:84033-97991 GCA_026290005.1 Latrodectus geometricus
ATGTTTCACTTTCTGGGTACAAGACTACATCCATTTTTTTCTGAAAGCAATGTGATTACTTGCTTTCAGAAAAAAATGGATGTAAATTTTCTGAAAGCATTAAGTGATCATCCTTATTTAATAAAGATATAAGTTGACTTATATTAGATCTTTAAGTATGAAATGTCCAATTTTGAAAAAGAAAGCATATGAGGTAATCAGTCAATTTATACTTACTGATATAATTTATTAAGTGTTTGCCACAAACAGATGTTCAGGAAACAAGTAATTTTGAATGATGTTTATGAATGAGAACATTTCATTAGATCACGTCTCAGTGTTGCTAATAGTTTTGTCTTTATCCTTGAAGACTTGTTCTTGACATCTGTTTAGTCAGAGACCATAATAAAAAGTTATTGGAGTGTCATGTTAAGAAATTTTACTGTAGGTTTATGCAATGATGTACTGAATTCATGCAATATTCTCCTATCTTAATTTTTGGAACACGTGCTCAGATTCTAAATGTTTTTTCATCTCATGTAAATCGGACAAGATTTATGAGAATAATTCTTAAGAAAGAAGGATGCTTTTACAGTGTTAAATAGGGATATAATTTTATTATTAATTACTCAATCAAATAATTAATGTTTGAGATTATCTCTATTACATGTAAATATATTACATAGATCAAACTAAATTTTTGTAGGTCACAATGGTACCCTGTTATTTTATTCCTTGCACCTGTTTGTGAAGCACCTCTTGAAGGCATGAAATATTGACTTGTTAAATTATTGTAGTTCACTTTTTTAAAAAATGGAAAATATTTAAAATTGGTATTTTCTTCTTTTGAAATTTTAAGCTATTGAACACTTTTTTTTTTGAGAGAGAGAGAGAGAGAGACTTTAAAATACCTGTTTAATAAATATTTTATTCATCGATAATTGAAGAAGGAAAAGGAATTCATAATCCAAAATTTTGGAAATGATCATCATATTGTGTGTTCTCTATTATGTTTTGCATTAAGATTTTTCTTCCTATATCCAAATATAGATCATTGGTATTAAATACTATTTTAATGTTTAAAAATAGTGATTTTTTTTTATGTTAGTCTAATGATTTCTTTATGTTGTTAAAGTAATATAATTTCTGCCACATTTATTTCTGTTTCCTGTTACAATATTTCTTATGTGTTTTACGATAATAGTCCTTACGTTTTTAAACACATGCTAGAGAAATAGTTTTTGTTCAAGAAAACAGGAAATTGTTGATTCCAATTATAAAAAAGAAATTTCATCGTTAATTCCCTTAAATTTTGTGCTAAGTTCTGAAAATGCTTTTTTTTACAATTGATGAATTTTTCTGTAAATAATTCTGACAGGGAAATAAAAGTATGTAGTTGAGAAATAATGAATGCAATTTAACATTTAATCTTTTCTTAACCTATTTCTTAAGGATGAGCTTTTTTTCTTAAAATGATTTGTCACTTTCGAAACACTTAATAAATGCTCACCAATTCTTTTTCGATATGAATCAATCTCAAAGAAGCAAATAACATGCATGATCATAGAGTGGAATGCATAAAATGAAAATAAAGTTAATTATTCTATTTGGGAAACAATGCCAATTTAATTTATGTTGAAATAAAAGCAAATATAATCTTGTCTTGAAAATAAGAGCTATGTCTATAGGCTGAGAACGACAAACTGATTTAATGCACATGAATAGTGGAGGAGAGAAAATGCTCAGTCTTGATATCATCATATTTCTCTACACAGACAGATCGAGAGGATCATTCCTAAAATCTAAAGAAAAGATGCTTAATCTAACAACAATAAGATCATTATATTTTAAAGCATTGTTATTTCCATCTAAATTTCCCAAATCTACAAAAAAAAAAAAAAAAAAAAAAAAAAAAAAATTGGTGTGACAGTTGTAGAGAGAAATATCATAAGTAAGTTTTTTTTTAGCTTTTTAAGTAAAATTTGTGAGTTTATGAATAATCGGCAACTTAAAATAACAAACATCTATCCTTTACATATAGATTAAATGTTCTATGAATATGTTTTGCATTAATTAAGAAATTATATTTGTTGAATTAAGCAAATTACTTAAGCTTTCAGCTATGTAATGTAATATGTTTCAAATTTTCTCGGAAGGTTTTGACTTTAGTTAGGAATTTTATTTTTATTTCATTTATTTACTTCTTATTGTATTATGTATGTCTAAGAAGGTCTTACATGGGGGATATCACATCTTAAAGTTTAATAACTGATGTTTCTTTTCTAAGAGCATAATTTTCTAATGCATTGTTTTGTCTACTTTTTTAATTATATTAGTTTGGGGAAAAAGTAATCCATTATTTTTTCGGTAGACGTCTGTAGTGATCGATATCTCGTGAGGTATCTATCAAACAATTTCAGATTTATGCTCGTTGGAAAGGTGACATTTGACACTAAAATATCCTTTTGCGGTTTTTTGTTTGATTAATTCAGTTACGAGTACAAGGTTTTAAAAATGGAAGACAACAAACAGAAAATTCGATACATTTTCGTTTTTCTCTTGTAACGGCGAAAAAGATAGCCGGGTGGCTAAAATTGTGAAAGGTGTTGATCGTCCTATATAAGACTGTAACAACCAGTTACGTACAATTTTTGTTTCGTCGATTCCGTTCGGGTATTTTTGATGTTAGAGATGCATCTTGCATGTGGATACAGCATCGTCAAAAATGTCTATAAAATATCAAAAATGATCGAAGTTAACCGCATGTCAGCAGTCGTAACGCGCAAGACTAAAAATCTACATGAAAGCTGTTTTAAACCTTTTTACAAAGTGAATCCAAAAGAAGTTACATAAAGTTCACGTACAAATAATGGATTTCTTTTTCCCCAACCTAATATATTATATAATTGTGTTATGGATTTAGACATGAATAAACATAAATGCCAAATGAAATAAAAGAAAAAATTGTAAAATACCAGTACTTTTAAAATTTTAAGGGAGTAAAATTTTTGGTATTTTGCATTGTGAGAATGCTATTTTATATATTTACTTTTTTTGCTCCCCACTTTTTCTCATTACTCAGTTTTTTTCTCCAAGCCAAATTTTTGTTTTGTAGAAATTCTCAGAAATAATTTAAGTAAGCAAATCCATTGAACATTGAATTCGATGTTTTCCTTGCTTATCATTTAGTGTCAACGTCAGTAATATAAATAAACATAAGTTAATGTTAATAAAGAAATAGACAGCATAAAAGTTATTATTTTGAAAAGTTATCAAAGTAAAATTGATATTTGTACCTCAAGAACTGATGTTCCACATCCAATTAAGATAAAAATCATGCTTTCTTCTCTGATAAATCCTTCCAACTCATCTTTGCAACCCTGAAGATAAATAAAAAGTATACCTCATTTTTTTACAAAATTTATATATCTAGCATAATAAATCCAAGACTGGCTAAATAAAGAGAATTTAAGCATTGAAAACATGTTGTATTATTTAGATATTTTGCTTATATTTTAGAAATAGAGCAATATATAACTTTCTATTGGTTAATTTGATTAAAAAGTAAAAGAATTTAAATATAATTTAAGAATTTAAATTCCACTAACAATAAATTTATTTTTTTATATATATTGTAAGATTTAAAATAATACTAATGATAAATTTATTTTTGTTTATTGCTTAGAGCCTAATTTTATGAATCTCAAAATAGCAAATTTTTGTATTTAATTTTTATTTTAAGTATCGACGAAAAAGTATGAAAATCAGTATCACTTTAATGATGTTTTAAATCGATTATAAAAAAATTTTATTCTTAATTGCATAGATTTTAATTTATTCTTAATTTCATATATAAAATTGCACGTAATACATGGCGTCTGAATAATCTCTTGGATTAATGCTTTTTATCAAGAATAGGTAATTTTGGTTATGTCTAATTCTGTTTTCTTTATTTATGATATAAAAAAGGAAGCAGAGATTTTTTTAATAATTTAATTTTTTAAAATATGTATTTAAGGTAAATGTCTTTTTGTGATGGGGACATATTAATGAATTTATAAGAAGAAACATTCGATGATGGTAGTAAATGAATTAATTGATACAGATATTTTATTTGTTTTATCTGTAATTAGTTTTTAATATCGTCAATTTCTGCTTTTTGAAATTTTCTTGAAACAATGAATTTTTTTATAGTCTTCCAAAACAAAACTTGGATTTCATTGCATTTGTTTCTTGTTAGAAGTACTGTGAAAAAAAAAAAAGATTTCTCAAATGTGAACAAAAATTTTATATAGTTCCTTATGCTTTAAATCTTTTCTCTTTGAGGATTAACAATTGTGCATCAAATAAAAAACGTGGTTGCAGTGGTTTATTAAATTCTTACAATAAATATACCAACCACACTTTTCAAAATGTTGTAAAATGTATTCCATCATGCATGTAAAAATTAAAGTATAACAGTTTTAACCCGCCTTTTAATAAAGCAAATAATATTACAAAATTTTATTTGCTTTATGTTGAATGAATTATTTAAATTTCAATCCATTTAATAAAATTTGATAATAATAGCAAAAGCTAATATATATAATATTTGATTCCTGTTCTTACATGAAAAAATACTAAGATTTTCAAATTTGTGAAATTTTTATACAAGATCGTTATTTTGATTTTCTTTTGTTTTCTATAGGACACATTTCTTTGATCACATTTGTTATCTCTATGGTCATTCTTATAGACATTTATTTGTATAAATTAGTAACATAAATTCATTTTAATTTAAATGACTTTAGGAATAATTTTGGGATTGAATAAAAAAAGATTGTTGGCTGTTAAAAGGTTCATGTATATCAATTTTGCATGTACGTCACATGCATGATAAATACCAGGTTATGTATACATTTAATTGCAGACATAGTAGTCTAGACATTGTATCATATTTTTCCTGCAATGTATTGATTCGCATGATAATATTTTAATAACGAAAAAGGAAATAAAATGTAAATTGTATAGAATGAATAAGTATGACAACTATTAAAGAGAAGGAAGAAACCTTATTAAGCGAGATAGTCTGAAAAAATGTCTTAAGAGTGAAAAATCATTTAGAACGATATTAAAGGGAAATCTCACGTTCTTATCATTTTACTTAAAAATTGATTATAAACAAAGAAATTTTTTTAAAATTGATTTTTATTTTAAGATAAGTTTAAAACTCAATTTAAACAATACAGAAAGTTTTTCACACACACGCACAATAGAAAACTTCTCACAATACCTTTAATTTCTTTATTAAATTAAAATTTCGTTATTGCCGGTATATTAAAAAATTTCATGGATGTAATTTATAATAATTTGCCTAGTTCATATCACTTGTTTCACAAGTTTATTTAACATTCATGAATTTCTTTGTGCAATGAAACATTGGTTGTACGCTTTACTACGGAAATCGGTGAAATCTATGAAGAAGTGATTCGTTATACAAAATAATAGACACAAAATTAATTTTATGAACCATGTATATATTAATTTATAGTTTTTGTAATTTTTAACATTATTATTTAATAATAAACGCTAAGTTTGTAATTAGGTCAGAAATGAAAATTTACTTACATAATAGTTTTTAAATATTTTATCTGAATTGAAATTAAATTTGGGTAAAACATTGAAGGATAAAAATGTGGCAACATTTTGAATTAATCTTACGTCAGAACTTTAATAAATTTGATTAATTTTATCAAATGATTATTTTTTTAAAATGAAAGAACTTATGAAATTCTTCCATGTGTGTTAGCTAGAAGTAATACGAATCAATAACTTTTTTTCTTTAATATGATTGTGAGAATCTTAAGAGTTTACGAAAAAGCTGTTTCATTTACATAAATATTTCATTCAAGAATACAGTATAAAATATATTAAAAGAAAATTTCAGAATTGAATTAAAATTTTAAATTTCTGTTTAATGGAAAACATACAAAATAACAAACCTATGTTGAAATTTTAAAATATATAATGGTGATTCAAAAATGTGAATGAATGATTCGAAAAATCAAAGTTATATTCACTCAAATATTTGTGACATAAATTATTTATTTAGTTAAGTAAAATAACTTATTTTATGTTAATGAAGAATATTATAGAAGATGTTTCAAATTAATGGGTTTAAGTTAGAGAAAGCAAAAATTGTGTATGACTTTATTGAGAAAATTAGAAAATGCAAATACTTTTTAAAACAAATGTTGAAGATTTATATAAAAGCATTTATTTCCACATGTCTTTCCTGCGTTGATGCTTTGTGATTAAATTAAAATAATATTTTATAACTAATGATTAAGTTAAAACATATAGTACGATAATAATAAATTAATGTGATTTTAATTATAAACATTAAATTGATAATATGAACTATACACACACCTACCGATTTGTAAAATTTGAATAAAAGTATATTATTTTGTGTTGATATATTTAAAAATTTTAGTTAAAAAATCCGATAAAAAGAAATTTACCAGATTCTTCTGAACAGTTCGAGTTTCGAAATTGTAATAATTTTCAGAACTCAAAAATTGAAATGCGTTGTTTTAGTTATAACAAGCAAATCAAATTTATCTTTATTTCCGATATGGACATTTTTTGGGGGGGGGGGGAGGAGTTTTACATAAATTTAACAAAACCAAATTATTAACATTACATCATTGATTTAACAATCAGTCAAATCAATGGTGTAATGTTAATTATTTGGAAGAAAACAGTACACCTATAATGTCACTTCATAGGGTTACTTCTGCATCAGTCTGAACTGGTATGTATGCCTTCTAACTTATACATTAACAAAAGAAAATTTATTCCCAATTAAATAACATGCACACAATTCGCTAATTTTTATCTGTGACAAAAATCGAACTATCTTCTTTGAAGATGCAAGAATAGTTACCGGGGGGTTATTAAAATTCTAGAAAAATACAATTGATGCTTACTCCTTGGTGTCTAAATTGTCCTTCCTTTTGGCACATTGTTTCATTCACAGGATCCGGGTTGAGGTAGGCGTCGGGTTGACCAGCGTTTTTCAAGATACAGCATGTTGGACTGACATTCTTTCCTTCATTCTTTCTTTTCCAATCACTGTCCGCATAATCTGACGAGTCTCTTACTCCACAGCAATTAAACTAGAAAAAAATAACAGTGGGATCATTTAATCTATGAGCCATCTTCAGAAAGTTTTAAAATAATTTTGTATATAAATCTTTCAAAAATATTCTAAAATTGATCAAAGTAAATGAGCATATTAGAAATACAAGAATGTTTATTTCGAATTTGTAATACAACTTATAATGCTTTGATTTTTCATTTCTGAGTCCTTAATAAAAAAATGTTTTATTAAAGAATAAATAGATTGAAAAAAAAAGAAAATTATTTTTTAGAAAAATTTTTTTTACCTCATAAAATGAGATATCATAATTTTAATATATTTCTGCCTTATAAATGAAGGAAAAGAGAAATATAAATAATATTATGGGATTATTGGAAAATGAAATTACAGGATCATACATATGCAAATAAAATTTAAAGATTGATTACTTTTGCTTATTTACTTTATTTTGAAGACTTTATACTAGTTGGGTAAAAAATTTAACATGTGTTATCCTGCATAAAAATATAAAATTATTTAATTAAGAAATAAATATGATATTTTTAAATTTTAAATGATTACTTATTCCCGGTAATCCATATTACGTGGCAAGGTATAAAATAATTTTAAAACAATAATTATTTTTAACATGAATATGTAGTGTAATCAACACGTGAATTCAGGCAATCTCGGAATAGAAGAGCATCCATTAGAATCTGATTATCGTTTTGTTTTCAACTATTAAGGATTAATTGCGGCATCAATTCTAACATGTATGTAAATACGTCAACATAGAGTGATATAAGGAATATTGTAAATTGTATCGCAATTAAACTACCATGAATGATATCATTAGCATTAATGTAATGTGGTTTAGTTCTGCCGAACCTTTGCTTTTCCAAAATCAATTGCAAAATTAAAACCTAGATTATATTTGTAGTTGAGAAAGCATTTATCAAATACATGCAAAAAAAAAAAAAAATGGAGAATAATAAACTAGGTGTTCAAAACAGGTGTACAAGTCGATGTTAGGCTTAAAGAGATGATTTTAAAAATGAATATAATTTTAATTAAACATGATAGTAATTTATGACGCATTTCTTTAAAGAGCTAATGTTACATTTTGCTCGGAGAGGAAAATAGGAGAGAATTTATGCAGCATGAAATAAACAGTTATTATGAACAACTAAAGCTTTTTATGACTAATTTTCGCCATCAATTACTTTTGGCTACATTTTGCTTATTTTTTTAATGTTTAGAGAAGTATCAATATATATATATACATACATACACACTACTCAAAACAGTTAAAGGATATTGCGGTTTTAGGTGGATCTTATGGCTGGGAAACCTTGTAGAATCATGTGAATGCGCGAGTAAATATCAAACTATACATACTAGTATTTAAAATGCATTAAAAAAATCGATGATTCTAAATTTATAATATTTTAATCTATTTATGCCAGTGCAATTTTGCTACTAGTTTAATGAAATCTTTGTAGCTACTGAGTACAACAATGAGTACGAAATGAATGCAAAATATCTTCGGCCTTTACTTTGAACTTTGCCTTTCACATACCTTTGTTTGAGCGAAATCCACAGCTTGTGTGAAAGATGTATCTTTTCCATACTTTTGCTTCAGATTATCTTTCAGCCTCCCTTCCATCTCATGCAAGCCCTGAAACGTAGAACATTTTCATTTATTTTATCAAGATTTTTCGTATTACCAGTCCTTAATTAATTGTTCTAAAGAAATAATCTACAATATATACATAGGAATGTTTCTTATAAGTTGAAATTTAGACCATTCTAAAATTAATCGTTGTTTAGCCATTCAGACTAACTTCTAATGTTTCGTAAAATAACTCTATTTACTAACTGTAATGCAGGCAACCATAGATTGCGTTCCAAAATATTTCTGTAATATAGATGGTGTAGAATATGCTGTATATATATTTTAAACAACTTCTTGTGGGTTAAATTGAATTTTATTAATCAAAGTAGAAAATGTTCGAGTTACAAATCATGTTTGCAAGAAAACTCAAAATTTATTCTTTATGATTAAATTTTTCGTAGACGTAGAATTTCTGTCATGAAATGTCATTTCAAAAAAAAAATGTTTTCAACATTAGATAATTGTATAGGATTGAAATTTTGCTTGTAGCGGAACTTTTTTTTATCGGAATATTTATTATTATTAATACTTAATAATTAAAGTGCAATAAGAAGTTACACTATTATGAAATTGTGTAGATTAGGCTAGATTACTGTATCGATAGTTTGGCCATTTCACTTTTAAATTTATAACAGATTTCTCAATTGATAAATTATAGCACTTATTAAGACAAATTATTTATTAAAGCTAGAAAATTAAAATGAAACTATAGTTTATTTTCATAAAGTCATTTAATAATTATTGAAATATCTTTTTTCCATACAATAATAGTTATAGTAACTGATTTTTTTAATTTATCATATATTTAATTTATGATTATGATATATTATGTCCTTTAATAGGAAAATATCAATGGATAATTTCAATTAAAAGAAAAATTTGTTATGAAACAAAATTACTTGAGAAAGAAATTTTGTCGAAATTATGGTTAAGCATTTTTTGCACGTAAAGTAGGTAACACTGTTAAATATACTGAATTTTTTAATTTTTAAAAAAACATTCATGAATTAATTTAGTAAGTAAACTTACGAATATTTGTTAATTAATCAAAAGTACAAATTAAGAATTCATTTGAAAAGTAGCGGTTTTACATATTTCCCTAATGAATATTTTAAAGTAATGGTGGAAAAAAAAATTAAAATACGGGTTAACTTTATATATTTGATTTAACAAAAACAAATTTATTTATTTTATTTCATTACCATTAGCATTTATCCTATTGCCTTCTTTTAATACTTGTTTCAAATTTTATGCAAATTTACTGGCATAAAACAAAAAACTGAAAGGTTGGATCCTATCAGACTTCACACCCTTGGCGCGAATCATTTCTTTTATTGATAAACTTCGCCAGTCTTTGTAATCCATATATGCTAGATATGATAAACCGAACTATTTCTGAAATTATTATTTTGCCATTTTGTTTTGTTTTAGCTGTTTTCAGTTTGTCAATAAGGGTGTGGGATCTCCTAGGATTTTACCGATCATAATAAACATTTTAACGTTTTCACAGATCATCATGGTAATAATAATAAATAAAATATTCGCCACAATTGCAATATTTGTAGAATAATAAAATTTGTAGACATGAAATTGAATAGGGAATAACAGTGATGAATATATTTCCCATAATTTTAAAAACATTTCAAGGTCTTACCTTTTCCTGGAAGAGAACTGCTAAAACGCCAACAACCAATTCTGCCCCGAGAATTATAAACAGGAAAATGAAGTACTGCAAATAGAAAAACAACTTATAAAGAAAATTTATTTCATTTCATGATATTAACAATTAAATTAGTTAAAGAAAGAATTTTCAATAATTTTTGAAAATTTGTAGAATTTGCATCGATAGCTAAATCAAATTGCAGTTCTTGATTAAAAAAAAAAAAAATGCATTTTATGAAGAGTATTTGAGTTTTTTCACAGTTTATTGTTGCATTTTAAATGACATTTTAAATCAACATTTAGGAAAGCTATTAATTATGTTACACAATTTTGAGAAATAAGGAAAAAAATATGAGGGGAATTATCGTTATTGTAATATTATTCTTTTTATGAAAACAATTCATCATCAAGAAAACAGTTCTATTCTTAAAATTAATTTATATTCGGACTGCTTTGTCTGCAAAATTGATATGTAAATATAATTTTGAATGTTGGACAGCAAAAATTTAAAGTGCCAGAAAAAAACATTTGTCACAAACATCAACTTTAAATGCCTAAATTTATTAATTATTTAATACGAAATGCAAATTTAACACAATTAAATCACTATTACTGAAGACCACTTTTAAAAATCGTATATATTACTTATATTACTGATTTTTTTTATGAATAGTAAAATATTTTAGTTAAAAATTTACAAAGAAAGAAACACGAAGAGTTTTCTGATGTGTTTAAGCAAAATAGCTGGTTTTTTGTTCTATGTGAAATAGTAAATTGGACGTATTAAACTCGTTTGTCTTACGATTCAAAATTTGTGGTAAATGTTGTAGATAGTGGAGATGTAAAACAAGAGCGCGAGCACACACACAACAAACACTGTTTTATGATACATTATCTTTCAAGTACCTGTGAAATTGTAACAATTACATGTAAAAGACTCTCCTCCCTGCAAAGGTAATAAGGCTATTTATTGCAAGTAATAATTTTTTTAGGGGGAATATTTTATTATTTATTTTGTAAAGATATATTACAAATTTCTCTATTTGATATACAGCTTTCCGAATGAAAGTAAGTAATTCGTCTCTTAAAATAACTCTTTCTTCTATAACTAGTTTTGGAATTATTTTAAGAGAGTTATCCTGTTTAAGATGTAATGCAATTTTCCATGGAAACAAATGGGAATGTAAGGTAGAGCTTCATAAATACCTTCAGGTAGAAGCTTCATTTCAAAAATTAAAATATTTTCATAAATATTAAAAATTTATTTCTGCGTTCAGGGGATGCTAAACTACTAAGCTCCCTCAGGGGATATTATTTTATTAAGCAAAAAAATAATAAAAGAAGCAGAAGACTTGAAATCTTATTGTTGTGACCTAAGATGTGCCTTTTGGAAATAAATCATCATTTAACAAATTGCGAAAAATAATAGGGTTTGTCTAAAATCCTGTGAATTTTAAAGCCGTCATTAATTGTTTAATGCTGATAATTAAAAATGAGAATGTTTTGAGTGCTGGTTAACATGACAAAATCATGTATTATAGTTTTAAACAGTGATAAACTTTTAAACAAACAAATAAAATTTAAAAAAAAAATTAAAAAAAAATAATAACAAACGTGAAATTACCGTGATTAGCATACACTTGTTCTCTTGCATTGCTCCACAACAACCGAAGAATCCGACGATGAAGACGAGTCCTCCGATGGTTATGAAGGCGAAGGACAGGTACTGCAGGTAAGCATAGCTCTCGTCCACCTGGAAGAGGCGGAAGAGAGCCGTCTTTTCCTCTTCTATCAGCATGTAAATCCCGAATGCAATCAGAGCACATCCTGACAACTGAAAAATATTGTATCAATTTTCTTATTCCATTTTAGCACTTCCTAAGTTAAGTTAAATATCAATTATTTAAATCATACCTTCGGATTTTATTATAATCGAAGTGAACAACATATATTTTCTATTTACATTTTATCTTCGATTAAGAGAAGTATTTTATTAATTCTTAATACCACCACATATTTAAAGATTAATTAATAACAGTATATTTCTGGTATTTATGCCAAAGTCGGCTGAAATGCACTCAACCATTTTTAGTTCATTGCTACACTTTTTCATCCACCTGCTTAACATTAAAGCTTTTTTTTATAACTTAAATGCTGGAAATTAAATGAGGCATGATGTAGCTATCTTTTAGTTAGTGCCAAAACTTGACAAAAGGTATCGGACTAAAATAGAAAATTTATTAAAATACTTATACACTATAAGAAAAGTGCCTTTCGTTTCATGAAATTTCGTTTGTCGAAAAAAAGATCTTTCGTTTCACCATACTTTAAGAACGCTAATAAATTTAAATTGAATTCAACCTAAGATAATGACATTTGAATGAATCCCCAGTTACCATGATATGCCATATTAATGGATAAAGCCTGTAGAACTCTTAATGTACCTAGATTTTCTCGGCACGAGAGTTTTCAGTTTAAACAAGTATCTTTCCTGAATTAAAAGTGACAGAAACCCATAATAGGCTACTCAGCTTTAAAATGGAAATACTGACCAAGGAAACCACTTGTTGCAATGAAATGGTATATAGGGGATCGTCGAATATTAAGGTTTTGGGTTTCATCCCAGCAATTGTTGAACAACGAGAGACAGATGTTTGCTTCTGCATGCACATCTGTCGTGAGTTTTCCAGTTTTCCTGTCTTGCGATGCATGAATAAGGCTTATTATTTATGAAAAATACCCCTGGAAGGCAATTTAGGTGGTGATGATAAAATGTCGTAAAACGGTCTTTGAGCGTTAGGCTGTTCATTTAGTGTCTAAATGGAATACTATATAAAACAAACTTTTCCATAACATAGTGGTTTCGATAGTTGAAATTTTTCAGCCATGACTACAGTTATATAAGTTAAATTGAACAGAAACTATAGCTTGAACGATATTGTTGGAAGAGAATACATCTCATATGCCACTGACGGCGAATGGCTTATTACTGTAATTAATTGTGCATTCTAGTCGCGTTTTCTTAAAGGTAAAAATTAGAAGAACCATTTTTTTTAAGAGAAATTCACTATTTTTTCCTAATTTTGTTTAGCAAAAAAATCTTAGTTTCAAAAAGCTAATCTCACTTCATATAGTCCAGGGGAAATAGTTTTTAGAGCAAAAGTTTTCCATAAATTCTCAAAAATGTTTAGTGTAGAAATCCACCCTATCTCTATAATGTACATCATATATTCCATATTTGTATAAAATTTAGCATGGTATATATTTTCTGAATTATGAATAGTGTAATTCAAAATTTGAAAAATTCATTAATCAGATTTGACAAATGGCGAAGAAAATTAAATAAGAAGAATTAAAAATTTATTTAATTATTAATGTTTTCCTTTAATATAATGATAATAATAATGTTAATAAATAAGAGTTATAAATAATTGTTTTTTCATAATTCTTGATAAATGTTGTTGAAGGAATTCACACACACACACACACACACACACACACACACACACACACACACAC
>JAPDSC010141409.1:98001-125617 GCA_026290005.1 Latrodectus geometricus
CACACACACACACACACACACACACACACACACACACACACACACACACACACACACACACACACACACACACACACACACACACACACACACACACACACACATGTATTATGTCAAACATATATGTATTGTACAAATAACATGCTTCCGAGGAAAAAATACGTCGCTGAATGTTGTTAACCAGAACATAAGCTTATAAGCAAAAAACAACAGCTATTTTATGAGCTCATGTTTTTTAATTTAAGCTCATGTTTTTTAATTTCTTCACATACGAAATAAAGCATAAGTCCTAAACAATTTTACTTTTTAGATACTCACATATTATTCATCTATGTAGCATAGCTACCCGCAAGATTTAACGACAAATTTTTGGTAAAAGTAGTCTATAGGATAATATGCAAGTACCTTAAAATAAGCAGACTTCTGCGATAGCTAACCTTTGATTTTCTTTTAAGTTATCAATGAAGCAGGATTATGGTTTTCAAAATTTCATTTTTAATTACTTTTAAGTAACAAGCCTATTATTTCACTATTTATCTACTACAATTTAAATTATTAAATTATATAAGACGTAAATAATCTCATAAATTATGCAGACGCTTTTCCAAACAAATTACGTAGTCACATCATTCTCATTTTACATTCTCAGAACTAGTTGATTCTAATTAATTAGGATTCGTCGTACTATCCGAAGCGAGCACTTATTACATAAGCATTCGGAAACGTCTCTTAAGTATTAAATTTTAAAATGAAATTCGAATACTCATTAAATGTTCTATCTCTATTATATGCAATTAAATATATCATTAATGAAGTCGATACGTGATTTTTAGGAAGTTGTTGTAATAAATGTTAATAAGGTTCTTGAATTGGTTAAAATTGGGTAACTTCACAGAACCATTAGAGAAGAATTAATTTAAAGACATGAATCTTTGAAAGACAATTTAACAATAAAATATTATTCAGTGTTAAAATAATATTAAATTGAATTTAATTTAATTTCAGATCAGATGTATTTCAGTCTTTAAACTAGAAAAATAAATTTTTATTGTTTTTCTAGTTTAAAGATTGAAAAATAATGTATATAGAGCATTAGAGAGAGATTTTGCATTCATTTCTATATTTTATAAACAAGGTACAATTTTAAGACATACTGTTAATTTTAATAAACAGCATTTAAGAATAACAAAGTCCTGATGTATATTTATAAATATGAAATCTTATAAGAACCATGCGCAAAATTTTGTCAAAATCCTATATTTTGTTTTTAAAAACTACTTGAGTTTTTTCTTTTTCATTTTTTTATCAATCACTAATCATGTGAATTGATTTTTGCCTTCAGATACACTGCTTAAAAAAGGTGTTTAAACAAAAGGAATGTTAAGGTAAAACTTTGATTCGAAATAATGCAAATATATTTTCCTATAATTTATTTGATTTTGTATAAGATATATTATTTTTATTTAAGATTTAAAATCTGAAGAATGAATATAAGAGAATTAAAAATAGTGCACGAGCACCGACTTCAAAATCATATTGAATAAATTAATAAAACTTTATTAATTTCAACCAAGATTTTTAATTATTTTTACATATATTCAAAGCACAATGCTTATATCAATAAGTTTTTACATTTTAAAGTATTTTCTTTTCTCATACTCTTTTAAATATCAAAAATATAATTTTAAATATATTATGACATACGAATCACGCATTGCATTTATAATGTGTATGAAATATAATGCTATTATATTATAAGTACATAGAACTGCATGGAAATTCACCACCTATTAATTTGAAATTGATAAAACTTTGACAAAAATAATTTCAAATTGTTTGGAAATTTTAATTTATACCTTTATGGATTTTATAATGAAATGATTTTAAAAAAGTAGAAAAGGTCGCAAAGATTATTGTTGATGCTCTAATTAAACATAAATTTAATAATTTATGTTTAATTAGAGCATTATAAATATTTAACATTAAATTCATTGATGATTATTAGATTATAAGGATTATTCAACTCTTTTACACCTGGTCAACAATATTTAGCCGGTACCGTGCACTTTTTAAAATTTTCTTTCGCGAAATAAAATTGTAAACTTAATCATTTCTCTATTAAGTTAATAATTTATCATAAAAAAACGGTACTTTACTGTTAGTTATGACAAAATAAATTTAACCTTTTTCTTGCTAAAGAAAAAGAGAATTCTCTGTAATCCGAAGAACTCAGTTGAAATAATAATTTATTAAAGAGGAAAAACATTTTGATGTTAACATTCACGTCAACATATCATCATATGGAGCATTGTTGTTTATTGATTGTATGATGGAGTACTTTTTTTTAGAACTAATTTGAATGATAATTTAATATTATTAGTACAAAACTATCAGAATAAAATATATTTTATTTGAAATAGATTTTATCCCTATACAAATATTACCTTTAGATTTATTGCCGTTATAGAAAATTGTAAGATACAAATTGATAGATTTAAATTTGATGTAATATGTTAAAAAATATAAAATTTTACAAATCAAAAACGAGAAAAGTAGATGTTACACGCTAAAGCATGTTTTATTAAACGTTAAATGACAAAAGTGTAATTTATTATTTTTGGTTTTCATGTTTATTTACTTAAATTTATGATATTTAGAAGTTCTAAGGAGAATTTTGTGAGGTATTTAATTCACTTCTTTTCAGCTTAAATTCCTTATTTAAACTTTTTTCTTTATATTATAAAACCTTTCAATATTTTTGCTAAGAGCATAGCGTCGTTATTCAAAGGAAAAAAAATTGCAAACAAACTCAAATTACACTTTTACATAAAATACTATGCCAATTTAAAATCAATTTTTGCCACTTAAATTGAACTTGCCCAGAGATTTTAAAATAAAATATAGTAAAAAGAGCATTTATGATAGGATGCAAGCTATTATCTCGTACTGTTTCTTTTTTTTGTCTTTAGTTTCCTTTCATTCAACAAGCTATCACATTCCAAATTATGAGTATAAAATATAACTTTATTGAAGAAGCATATTTGATAATTTCCTCGATGAAGCGTTTGAATTCTTGATGTAAAACTGTACAAATAATATATGTATTTACAATTTGGCACATTGAAACGGATTAGAGATTAACAAAGTTTTATAATCTAGAATTAAATCCTATGAAAGATTTAAAATATTTTGCAATACCATAAGAAAATTCTACCTGTATCTATTTTTAATCTCATGACACTCAAAGTTACATCAGAAATCGAAAAGTAAATTTCTGTATCAAAAATTAAATCTAAATGGAAAATTTATATCAAAATAATTTCTCTAAGAAGGGAGAAATGTATTTATCAATAGCTAACCATGATAACTATTGATAGATATATTTCTCCCTTCTTAGAGAAATTATTTTGATGCAAATTTTCCTTTTAGATTTAATTACTCATGCTATTACTCGAGCTGACTTCTCTCTGAAGCTGACATAAAAATTGATCTCCCAATTTTTTCGGATTTGAGTTTTATATCAGAGAACCAAGCGACTGAAAGCCTTTATATGGGATACGGACGTGTGCCATATTTAGATTTACAAAATGATATTTTGTAGCCAGTCTATTGTATTCGCGTGTCACACGAAAGAGAAATCGAAAAATTTTTAAGCACCCAATTATAACAGATGAGCATGAAAAAAAGCAGAAGCGCACAGGATTAACTTCAGGATTTTGAACTCCGAAAATCGCTATTTAATTATCAAGTCAGATTGCTTCCAAAAACATTCAAGTTTGCTATAGTCTAGTTAGAACATGATTTTAGAAATGAATATAGTTAAAATTCGTTCGTATTAATATCATAGAATGAAAAAGAGATTATTCAATTTTGTTTTGAGAATGAATACAATAATAAAGACATCTGTATCATATATTCACTGAATGTCAATTTATAGCTAAGGAAACATTTATGTTTCATTTTCCATGAAAATTTTATAAATCAGTAGTAAAAAAAACCTCTTTTAGATGAAGTTTTCTCTAAAGCATCGTTCTACCCTGAATAATATTAAGATTAAAAAGAATGTGTAAAATAAGTTATTAGTCATACGAATGCAAAATTGTATTTTCCATCTCTGAATGATATTTAGGGTGAAGCAAATCAATGAACGTATTATGTAAATATTCATCTTTTAGCAAATTAAAGTATATTTATTAAAAAGTTTAATTTTACATTATTTAGAATTATTCTATTTATTTAACTAATATAAAAATAATCTTTAGCAATTGGTTTTAACTAAATCGAAAGCATTGTAACAATTGAACAATAGTAAATTCTCTAAAACTAAAATTTTACCTTAATTATTCACATACTTTAAATAAACGGAGATTTACAACAATCACAAATACTTTCTATTTCAGCAGATTATCTTCGGAGTAAGAGTTGCAAACCTTTCCCGAGAAAAAATTACACTTTTCATTACTATTTATCATTGAAATCTTATCAGTTATGAAAATTTATAACATAGATGTAATATTACACACATCAGAAACAAGAACCTACGAAATATTTAAAGATAATCTTGCTTCTAATCACCTTAAATTAAAACTTAAGTTGACGAAATTATAATATAAAAAAATGAAGAAAAATAAACCAAAGAGAAAATTCTAACTTTTAAGTGTATAATATTTAAAAAGGTGAGGAGAGAAAATTTTCATACATAGTAAGTCCATTTATGAGACTCTGAGGTAACAATATAAAACTTATGAATTATTATAAGAAGAAAAGAACATGTCTTAAGCAGAAATACTTATTTGTCTAAAAAAGTAGCTTTATTTTAGCACAGAAAAAAAATTAGCTTAGATTTACTGTACGGTCGCTATTGGCGAGATTTCTCAAAGTTAGCGATAAATAACATTTTCTGGCAACCCAACCAATTCTGACCAATGAAAAATGGGGGATTCTGACAAAATGGGAACCGACCAATGAAAAATGGAATATTCTGTTTATTTTCAGACCTCGCTTGTGCAGATTTGCGAGAGTTTTGACGATTTTTTGAAAAAGTCTCCGATAGCGACCGTACAGTAATTTTTTACCGAAAAATTTTATCTTAAGTGTGAAGTACTTATTTGCTTGAAGCGATGTTAATATCGTAACATCTAATAAAAAATTAATATTCAGTAAGGAATGCCTTTTTACCCCATACCGAGGTGATGATATTTTACACTTGAACAAAAAGGAGAAATAAAATAAGTTTAAAATACAATCGTGTGTGAAGAGTCGTTGAACAATTTTCCTTGATAAAAATTTTCTTAGTGCAATAATCTGTTTCAACAGTATCTTATCTCTAAGATCAAATCAAATCAAAGAACGAAAGTTTTATGTAAAAGTACGTATTTGGCTCAAGGACAGGTAGCTATACCTCATTACAGAAGAAATGGTTCACCACAAGTAAAGAATACTGATCTGCCTGAAGCGGAAATAATGAAATCATTCTTGAAAGGAAAAGTCATCTCAGGTAAAGAATACCGGCCTACATCATGCTGAGGTAATAATTCCAAAGACCTGAATAGATAAAAAAAACTACAATAACAAAATACAAAAGTTTAAAAATGGAGGGATGGTATTCTTAAATAAAATTATTTAAGTGGCAAAAACCAAGGTAACATTACTTCACCTGTAATATCCAATAAAATAAAGAAAATAAGTCATAGGTCAAAATACTTATTTTACTCAAAGAAAGGTTGTTATATTTTATTACAGAAGAATAAGTTCGTACCATTATTAGTAAAGAATACTTATTTGCCCCTAGTGAAGGTAACGATACTTCACTCCAAAAAGAAAAATTTATCTCTGGTAGAAAAATATATGTTAGGTTCATGGGAAGGTTGTAATACCTTACATCCGAAAAAAAACTGAAAAATAAAATAAAAAAATAATACAAATTTTTAAAAATACGATCATAGGAAAGACGTAAAGGGATAATTTTCTTAGGTAAAAATATTGGTGTGCGACTATCTATGGTAGAATTACCTTATTTCTAATATCTATAAAGAAGAGAAGTCTTACAGATATTAGAAATAAGGTAATTCTACCAGTATCTATTAGTTTATAGAGGAAGTAAAAGTATTTATTTGCTTATAGAAGAATTGCAGAAGAAAAATTTCACCGTAAGTAAAGAATATTTATCTGCCTAAAGCGGAGGTCACGATGCCTTATTCTTGAAAGAAAAAATTGACTCAGGTAAAGAATACAAGCTTGCATTATGCTGAGGTAGTAATGCTACACATCTAAACAAAACTAAAAAAAATACATAAGTTTAAAAATACGATTCTTGGAGAGAAATGGAAGGATAACTCTTTCTTAGGTAAAAAGTATCCATGTGCGATAATCTGAGGTCGCATTACCTTGTCTGTAATACCTAATAAAGTAAAGAAAAAATCCTAGATAAAAGTAAACTGTTTTGAAACGCTATCGAAAATTCTAAATTCTGACCCATTTATGTTTCTTTTAGAAACTCAAAATCACAACAATTATTTGGAAAATTTCTCACTAAATGAAGGATTAATATCGGAATAATATGTCGAAAGAATGAGAAATGTTTTTTTTTATATAGGCAATTCTATAACTTCGTTTCAATCTTTAGCCAGTGTTATGAAGTTGAGATGAGATATGGTCGGTTTTACCCATCTCAATAAATATTCAAGTTCGGAGAATCTAGTTGTTCAACTTGTTTTTAGGAAAATATAGCTAAAAATTCGATCACTCCTCTGCTTTAAAATCAAAACAAAATGATGTAATTTTGTTTTGCACTGGCACTCATTCATTAAAATGAGTGCTTTCTTACTTTTTTTTATGACAATTAGAACATGTGTTTTCACTGGTGGTAAGAAAAAAAAATAGATAATATATATTTTTTCTTTTACCTGTGATTTCAATCGTTTGTATATATGATTTACGAAAGAAACTTTGAAACAACATGCATATTTTTCTCTTAACAGAATGACTATTTAAATTCAGCTTCATTTATAACCAGTATGTTAATTCATAATTATTTAATTTTTTATGAAATATTTTATACAGTAATTGAAATGAATTAAGTTAAATATTCAGTCTCTAAAAAACAAAGAGTTATAGATTTATAAACTAAAAAAACTAAGAGTTATAGAAAAAAAAATGTGAGACAATTTTATTTTCGATAAGAAATACTCACAATCATTAATTAGACTTTTTCATGTACATGAGAAAATAAGTGTAGATAATTATTTAAGATTTCATTTAATACAAAACCATGACTATAAATAAATAAATATATATATATATATATATATAAAGGAATAAATACAATGATGTATAGAAAAAGTAAATACAATATTAATCAATAAATAAGTATTATAGGCAATCATACCAGCGCAAAAGCAGATATTGTGTGAAATGCCGAATACCGATATAAATTAAGTAAGATATATTTAATAAATAAAGATAAAACAAAGAAGAAACTGTACAAGTTAATATCAATAAGGCAAAATTAAGAAAAACAATATTAAATATAGTGTATATATAAAATGTTGTTTATAAATTGTTTAATTTATTGTAAGCATTAAATAAAACTACTTATAAATAACCTTCTAATCAATTTTTCCTGCTTTTTTTATTGCATATAATTTATTTAGGTTTAATCATTTATTGCTTAAATTATAATTTTCTTCCATAAAATATTGCAGCAATTCAAGACAAAGGTATGTAGAAAACAATTAGAAATCAAATTATTTTTAATGTACGTATATGTATGTATATATATAAATAAATATATGTAATAATTTTTAACAACTTAAACACGGAAAAAATTAAAATAGATTAAAATTTGATATGAAATGTAATATATGATCTTAAAAAATTATATATTACAAAGTTTGGCGTAAAATTTGCAAATTTTATAAGAAAAATGTTAGAAATTTTAATATTTTCAATGAAATGAATGATGTAAACATTCCTTTTAGAATTTATAGGTCTGGAGACATTACTTTTATATGAATTTATGATATTTTTTATGAATATATGAAATGAAAATATTTATTCATAATTCATTATGTTTAGATTTATTAAATTATTTCATTTCATAATTACATTTAGGTTATAGGAGCAATACACTAGATAATTGAAAAAAAAGAAATATTTAAAATGCTGATTAATAAAAAAAATATTTAATTATTCCCATAATGTTTTTAATTTAAAGGAATTTACTAATATTTTTAGCAACAAAAATAATTTGCTGAATAATTTGAATGATTTTAACTAATAGAAATGTGATTTAACTTGATGAAAGCTTATGTACAAATTAATGATGACAAAAATTTGAAAAAATAACATTAAATTTAATAGAATTAAATCTCAAATAAGGGGTATTTAAGGAATTTCAGCAAATTTCATATTAAAAGAAAATTCATTGAAAAATCTTATTAGTTCATTTTTTCTAACAATATTCCAAATAATATTCATTATAATCTTAGATATTCATATATTTAAAAATCGCATATTATTCAGCTTCGTAATGAATAATTATCATTTAAATTATTACGAACTAAATTTAAAATTTTATACCCCGTCAGTACAAAAAGGAAAAGTGATTATTTAAACATAAGGAGTAAAGGAGAATTCTAAAGACATAGAAGTCTTCAATGGAAAACAAACAAACAAACAAAAAAAAAAAAAAAAAAAAAAAAACGGAAAGTTGGCGCAACCGATACTTATTTGGCGCAAACGGATGTAATAAGACTCCAGAATTGAAAAACAAAAGCTTCTTAATTAAAAAGTACTTATTCGGCTTTTGACGAAATTGTAAAACTTGACAATCGACTAACTTTTTGTGGCTTCGAAGTCACATGTCGAATTCGTCAGGAAATTTTTTGTTTGCTTAACGCTTTACTTAAACTCTGGTAAATTTTGAATCTAATAGATTACAAGCAATTTTGCACTAATTTTATTTCGCTATTTTGTCTCAAATAATGTACATAATAAGACATTTAGTGAAACCAATTTTTTTTTGTAAAGTTAATTTGTTTATTTTGTTAAAGTAAAATGGCGATTGAATTAGAGTTACATGGTTATTTTTGCAAACATTTGGCAACTGTTGATTATAAATCATAAAGCGCCTCATTATCTTTCTATCATTTCACATAAAAAAAAATAAAAAAAAATAAAAAAAACTTGACAATAACTATTTTTTGTGAAAATAAAGTTTTTTTTTTTTTTTCCATCAAAAGACTTTTCACTTATTTGTGAAAATTATTCTGCTTAGTCAAATATAGAAGAATGGAAACAAGTATAAATATTCAAAGGTTTATTTATTTTTAAATATGTAAATCATTAAAATTAAAAAAAATGTTTTGCTAACAAGTTGCTGGTCACATTCACAAAATTCAAATACGAACAATAGCGTAAGCAATTTATGTTTGATATTTGTCACATGACAAGTACCAAATGTAAGAGCGCCATCTGGTGATGAATTGAATCCATTGAAGAATAAATATGAAGAAAACTAAAAAACTCTAAAAATACTTTAACATGGGAGAAGAGAGGCGGGGAATTTTCAACTGTACTTACTTTAAGAAGCCAAGGTAATATTACCTCATGCTAAATTATCCAAAAAAGGAAAAATAAATTTCTTTAATAAAAATACCTATTTGACACAAGTAGAGGCAGTTATACCTCATAGCAGAGAAAAAATTGATTTTAAGTAAAGAATTTTAGTTTCTAAAAGAGGTAATATTATTTCAATTTTGAAAAACTTAAGCCAATTAGGTAGAATACCTGTTCATCATATTCCGAAGTAACTATACTTAACAAACTAAAAAAAAGGACCTCCAAGAAAAATATTCAAATAATTCTTAAGATATATGTAGACTAGGAGAAGCTGGACAATTTCTTAGATAAACTAAATCTACTGTGCGAGTCTAAGATACCCTTATCTTATAAACGAAATATTATAAATCGTGGGGAAACAAATCTTTTTAGAAAAAAGTACTTATTAAATGTATTTTATTATTACTAGTTGAAATATTTACACTTCCTGACAAAATAAAAATATCACCTTATGAAATGAAGACTTTCTTTTCATGTTGCCCCAATGAAAAGAAAAGTAGTAAAAAGTGAAAGAATAAGCAAGTTTAAAAGGCAAGTTAAGTTAAAAGAGGCAATAATCATGTATACGAAATACCAAAGATTTACAATTTTTGTGGTCAAGAAAAGAAAAAAAGAAACATTGGAAACATAATAATACATTTTTATAAATTTGGAAGACATAATGAAATTAATTTCTATGGGTGACCAGGTGCAGTTTTGTAAGTCATTTATGTTTTTCAAATGCTATTTCACATTGCAAATATTTTTGTTTCAATAAATTTTAATGTTGCTCAAAATAATTTTATTTTTTGTATGTTAAATTAAATGCTTATCCAAAACTTATTGTGTATAACAAATTAATATGTTTGGGTGTATTTTTCTATTGAAATGCACGTTTCACTTCTATTGAATAATTCCATGGAATTTTTATTTTATTTAGGGAAATTTTATAAATTAAAAAGATTATATTCTATAATTTTATATCTTTTACATATATAATTAAAATAATTATAGTCATTCATTGTTATTTTAATAATATTTTAAGTTAATATATGTACATTCTCAGCCTTTAATTTTTCAGCATTAAATTTTTTTTTGATGCATTATTTTATAGTTTACGATCTCATAAAATAGAATGACAAGAAAACAAGTTGTTGAACTCAATGGAATCAAGAATTCTAAATTATAAAAGAATAGAACAGTCATGAAAAAAAAATAAATAAATGTCCTAGACATAAATACCTATTTGTCTCTTAAAGAGATAAACGAAAAAGTATCGTCTTAATTAAAGTATAACTACTTACCTAAAACAGAGGTAATAATAAATCAAGATTGAAAAATAATATTAGGTAAAGAGTATCTATTCATCGTATACCGAGGTAGAGTAATAGTTTAGAAATGAACAAAAAGAAAAATCAATAAAAGTAGATAAAATTTCAAGAAGTATATAAACTCTGGATACAAGGAGAAGGCCAACCTAACCTGTATTTATTGAAGCAAGATGAGGTAAAATTATATCTTATTTGAAGTATAAAAACTTTTTTTTATATCTATTTTTCTAAAGAAAAAAGTAGTTCGGAAAACGAGTCACGTTAAGTAAAGGTACTTATTTGACTTAAGCGTTGGTAACGTTACTTCACAAAAAAAGGAAAATCATATTAAGATATGGGTACTTATTAACCTCCTTCAAGAGCAGCAGTGCTTCACAACTGAAGGAATATCAAGAAAGAAATAATACACGAATGAGAAAAAGGAAAACCAAGAATAACGAAACATGCAAAACTGAACACATTTCAACGTTGAAGAGGAAAGACGGGACAATTTCTTAGGAAAAGTTAATTTACAAAAGTAAAAACTGTTAAGTTTATCTTTGTAATAACTTAATATTAAGATTATAAAATAAAATAAAAACTTTTTGGTATAACAATTTATTTTTCTCAAGAAGGATTAGTTATACCTCATTATGGAAAAAGCCATTATCAGTAAAGGTACTTAATTGGCAGTGTAGGAACTTATTTTGGTTCAAGCAGCGATAATAATTCCTCATTATTGTAAAACAAAATCATTATAGGTAAAAAGTACCTATTCCCCGAATGCTGAAATAAAAGTACTTCTCCAGTGACGAAATAAATAAATAAATTTAGTAAAAATAAAAAATTCTGAAAATATCAACTTGGGAGAAAAGAGGTGGGATTCTTAGGTAATGAGTGCCTATTGAAGTAAATCGAAGTAACTTTGCCTCACTTTTGAAATATAATTTATGTATACATACATAGTTTCTAAAAAACAGGTAGTTATACCTCGATACGAAAAAACAAGTCACTTGAGTAATGATACTTATTTTTTTAAGTTATTTTATAGATTTAATTATTAAAAATACATAAGGAGTAAAATTCCTAAATCATTCGATACTAGAATTGTATTGTAAATGAATTCATTTAAAAAGATTCAACTAGTGAGATCTGCTTAAATTTCACGGGAAAAGCTCCACACAGGTATGGAGTATTGTCAATCAATGAGATTGATTGTTAGAAAAACCCGTCTTGGCAGTAACGCTGTCAATCTACCATTTTGTCAGTTATCTTTTCAATGTTTTCATTTTCGAATTCCTTTTTTAAATTGAATAATTATTATCTAATAAAAATGTATGTATGTTAAATCTTGTCAATCTATCAAAATATTATTACCTTTTTTCAAGGACTGTTAAGACAGGTTAAAAACAATAAGACTTCCGGTACTCTACGAAAGAATGCCAAAGAAGGGAAATAGAATTGGCTAAAGTGGAAGTAATTTATACAATTAGACATGCGCATAGTAAATTTTATGGATTTAAATTATATAGACAGTTTCTTCAAGGATTTTTATTACTTTGAATTGACATTTTCATTTTTTTCATCACCTTTATTGCTGTTTCATAATCTTTCACACATTTCACCCAAGTACTAGATGTTTAGTTCTTTTATTTAGCAATAAAGGTCGATAAGTTCAGGAACATCAGCTTCTTGAATGACATTATACATTGCAATAGGGTATGTAATAATATAGATTAATATGCTTCAACTTCGATGTCGGATTATGCTTTAATTGTTCAATTTTTAAATGACATCTAACATTCCAATTACGAGCATTATATTCTCCCAAGTTTTATATTGCATTTATATAGAGATACTCTTAAGAGCTGCATTTATTTGTTACTATAATAAATTTCAGCACATAAATGAATTCCTTTTTATCATCTGAAACTGTAAATAATACAAGAGAAAGAGTTATTTCTTATTGAAAATGAGAGGTACAAGAAGATAGGCACCGAATGTTTTTTTATTCGATAAGTCCTTGCCTTATTCTCTTAAAATTTAATCATAATCATGTCGATTTTTCATTTCATTTAGTATCAAGTTGTAAATTAATGAATTCAGAATATTAAATAAAAGATCTATACAGCGGAATAAATTTATTATTCTTTGCCATCATCATTTTTCTAGTTAAAATATGATGTGTATATAGCTAGAATTTGAATATATTTATTTTTAAATGACAAAAAATATGATTTTATATGCTAACAGGTCAGTATATTTAGTAAACCAAATAAACTCTCCTTATAATGATGCAATGTCAGTGTATGTACTTTGTTTTTTACTGAACAACTTCCTTTAAAATTCAGGTAAATATTTATGTATAATATTCTTCAAAAATTTACTATAATCTCCCAATGTACTAATAAATATTGGAATTTTATACCATTTTAGATATTTTAGTTTTGAAATTCTATATTTTTAGATAATATTTTTCTTAAATTTTACATGGTAAAGTAAAATTCAATTTACCATATAGAAATTTTTAGTTCATTCTTTTAAAAAACCAAGTAACATCAAGTGTAAATATTTTTAACTTCAGTAACACTCTTTCTTTCAAGTAGCATATGTTATATGGAGCTTCTACCTCCTGCATGCACTTTTATCCGGATGAATGAGTCCTCCATGAAGGCAATTAGCGATGGGATATTAAAATGCCTTACAACTGTCTTCGGCTGATCAATATTTCAAAATAGTCTTCTGTAACATTTCCTTCTAGGAGGCTTTGACTATAACCACTGCCACGCACCTTGGAATAGAATCAAATATTTGGAAGCATTCTTAGAGTATAGTTGTCAAAGTGGCTTCCATATATTGCTATAGTTTATCTAGGGCATCAGCATAATATGTCTATCATTAAGTGGGGTGGTGCAATTAGGTAAATGTGATCGGTTCTGTTCTCTCCAGTATCCAGTGATTACAAATCAGAATCACAGATGCTTAGTTTCGTCAAATGCGATCATCAATTTCTCTGAAGGATAGATAAAACGCAATTTCTACTGGCTATTATTCTTCATCGATAAAACTTAGAAATTCCCTGTAAATATGATAGATATTTTCTACTAGGTATGAATAAACAGCTCATGCAAAAGAAATCAATTGACAATCTTTTTCTTATTTTTCCCTTATATATTATTTAAATATTTATAAATATTTAAAAATTAATCGAAGGTCTAATAACTTTATAGAAGAATCACTATATTTTTTAAGATTGTATCTAAAATATACAATTACTTTAAAAACATTCGAGCAATTAAGAATCTCCAGCATATTTACAAGATATTCATTAAATTGAAGGAGATCATACAATGTAAAAAACAAAAATAAGTAACATACCCAAAAAATAAGGTTGAAAGCGATGAGCACCCCCTTTGCACATTTGGCCCCACAACTTAGGGCCATGTTTCCTCTTCCTGAAATAATGAGAAAAACATGTTACATATAAGAAATCAATTTCTCAATTGAAATGAAAAACTCTTCTTACCAGTAGTTTCAACCAGTATTGTTGGTTTTCAAAATTAAATTGAAGATTTACATATTCTTATTTATAATGTGCGTTAATTTTACTTTATATGTAACATGTTTTTTCAATATATTTACGCAAACTATTACCTAATCAACTAGAGCCATTTTAGCAAAAAAAAAAAAAAAAAAAAAAAAAGGGATTTACATTTTAAAAAATTTCTGTAATATTAATTGAATTATTGTTATCAGAAAGTATTTCAATTTCATTAAAAATTTTATTCGAAAAATTTGCTACAAGGTAGAATTATGATATTTTTTTGTATGCTATTCGCCGCAGTAAAATATTAATTATAAGTTTACCAATTTTCTTACTGTGATGAAATATGTTTTTATTTTTGAAACAAGCAGTTTAAAAAAGGATTTCGGTTTAACTCTGAATAATATCTGAAAATTTCCGAGATATTATTGAGAGTAATTTATATCATTAAGATCATTTTTTTTTCTGAAACTTCAAGGGACTAAAATGTTTTCATAATAATGTATAGCAATTTGAATGACTAAAGAGAAGTTCTTTAGATCTTTTCTATTTTAAATATGCATTATGAAATTATTTGCTTTGAAATGATCAGCACAACTAAAATTAATGAACATACAATGATAATTTGAAAATAAATTTGTTTAATTTTAATCTTTAAGTCACCTTTAAAAATATGTTTTTCTTCTTAAATTTCTTTTAAGCCAATTGCTTGAAACTTTTAAATTTAGCAAAGTTTTAAATAATTTTAAAAGTAATTTCATTTTTATAGTTGAAATAGACAAAGTAAATAATTTTAAAGAGTAATTAGAGTAATTTTTCAGAAGCGTAATTAGTATTTTTTCAAGTAATAAGATTAATTTTTTAGTTGCGCAAATCACATTTCAATCACTCACTAATTTATATTTCTAAGCAAAAAGGCATTTTTTTATAAAATATAAATACTTAAAAGATTTCTGTGAACCAAAACATTTTAATAAAATATTTGAAATTTATTGGTATTTTTATTAATAATACCAGAAATCGTTATTGTTTAACGAATTTTAATCGATATTATGATCATAGTATTTTAAATAAAGTATTCATGTACGTTTATGTGAATAAGAATTTAAGAAAACTAATAAATTCATTATTTTAATGTTTTCTCATTTTTAAATAACCTTATTAAATATTGATCAGCCACTAATGGAGAATGGCTCTCTAGAGAAGTTTTCATTCGACTGAAAACTTTAATATTCTAAACATTAAAAATTATGCGATTTGCCTTGTCCCATTATCCAAAATAATCCACACATAAAATAAGTGTCATTTGATTTATACTGCAGATTTCTTAATGGTCATGCCTAATCTCAGCGAAGCATAAAATATATTAATATAAGTTAAAGCAATATCAAATAGTCTTCATAATTGATTGTAAATAGTTTTTAATTTAAGGCAAAACAGGACAATTTTGGAAATAATTAAGTTTTAGTGAGGAAAAAAGCAAATTGTTAAACATCTTAAAACTAATTATATTGGTAAAAATTAATTTAATGAAATGGAGTCGATGTAATATATATTATTAAAATATAATTATAAAGCTCTTATCGTTTTAATTTGAGTACATATTGCATAAAAATTAAAAAAAAAAATTCTACGTAATTCTTACGTAAAATCATAAAATTCCCACCAGTGAAAATAAGGAAAATTAAATGTTATAAAATTAATTTTTATTCTTTGATAATGTTAAATAAATATTTTTAACACTGAATTTTCTAAGATATCATGGTTACAAAAAGAAAGAATTTTTTTTAAATTTTTATTTATTTTGCAGTTAATGGACATAAAACATATTTTTAAACTATTTCTCAACTTATTTAAAAAGCAGTTATGAACATAATATTCAGTTTTTATACCATAACATCCCGAGTTATAAAGGGTTTATGTTCCTTAATGTTTAAATTTGCTAGGGTTTGTTTTAGATCTTTTTTAATATTTTCTCAAAAATTCTCTTAAAAAAATTCTTCCTTTTTTTGACTATATAATTCAGGTTTAAATTACAGAATATTTTCTTTGACTAAAATGATTTCATTCTATTAACGTAGTGTAATTAGCAATTTCTTAATAATTAGCTTTGAGTTTTATTCTCATTTGTATTCTTTCGGTAAATGAACTTAAAAACGTAAACGAATAATAGTCTTATATGCATTTTTATTTTTCGTAATTTAACAGAAGGGAATAAACAAAAGATCCTCAGAAGTATCATTTAATCTGGAGGACATTGTGAGCCAATTTTACCTTATTACTAGTAAAGACAACGGATGTTCGGTTCGTTGGAAATAAAACTCACTATCTTTCTGTAATGTAAATAACATCTTTCCTAACTAGGTTACGATAGCCTTTACTATAAATTGAATAAGTTAATGGGAATTTTATCACGCAATTTATAAAATTTCCAAAATTTCTTAAAAAAATTTTTTTAATTTTAATTTTTAAAAATTCTTTTTAAATAAAATTTAAAAATAAAAAAAGTGTAAAGGTAATTCCAGATAATCAAGCCTAAATTGAATGACAAGAAACTTCGAGTACAGGCAAATGTATTGATCTATAAAGATCAGCTTATTGATATAACGGAATAAATAACAGAATGGTTAGATTTGTGACTTACAGTTCAACAGTTGAGAACTCGACTTTCACCTTTATCATGGATGTTTGTAGAGGTTAAATTTCTGATCTTGGCAGTGAGCAAAAAATAACCACATATAGTTATAAATAACTTAATGCATTACTACTCAAATATAAAAGTTAGTTATTACTTTAAAAATGCTTAAATGTTATTTATTGGACTCTACTGAACACTTTTACCATTTTCAGTGAAATATTTTCGCTGCATTAAAATAGCAAAACACAATAAACAGTTTCGTAATATACTAAGGTAGATTTATGAAACTTGTAATACTTGATCCCATAAGTTTTACAATCAACAAGGCCTATATTATGTCAGTTTTTTTTATTCAGTTTTTGCTTTATCGTCATCGCACGGGAGAGCTAATTAGACTAGGAACTACATCTCAAAATTGACTCTAAACTTCTACAAACATCCCCACTCAAATTCAAACCTATGAATTGTTAAATAGAAGCTGGAATGTTAACCATTCAGCTGCCTACTTGTCAGTAGTCTATTTCCAGTTGCCTATCTAGGACAACCAGAGCAGTAAAGGAGAATAATCGTAATTCTGAACCACGTTGAAGTGATTAGATCGGGGCTTAAGTTGACGTCCTCTTAGTCATACCAAACAAATGGAAGTCATTGGACTGAATGGAACATTTAAAACACATCAATATAATATTAAATTTTAGTAGGGAATCTCAGCATTACGAGGTTTGTTAAGATTATATATCGGATTCATCATATATTCTAAATCCATTCCTTTCTTCCATTCACTAAATTTAGCAGAATAATCTTTGTCTAAATTAGAAACATATTAACTAATTTCGTTTCAAATGAGCTGTTTGCAGTTGTTTAACTTTTCGTAGGTTTAAAAAAGAAATTCGGGAAACATTTTTAAAGTTAAATACCATTAGCAAGAGGCAGCATTCCGATATGATTTTACACATAAAAATATTTTATCACAAGTTTTTTAAAAAAAGTTTTTTTTTCTTTATTTATAAAATTATAGAATTTTTTCACTGTTTGTCTAGTTCTGTAATTTATAAAATGTCTTTATTTTACTTTCTATAGAGAATAATAAAAATTTTTGGTTCCTTAAACAAATATTTTCTGTTTGAAAGTCTTAAATTAATTAGGAGTATTTAAAAATTGAGTTAATACATTTTTATCTTAATGTATATTTGTTGATTTTAGAATGTTTTTCTTTGAGTTAAATATTTTACTGTTTTATAACCATTGCTTATCAGAATAATGATTTTGAATTACATAAAACTTGATATTTTTATCTAATCCTTAAATGAAATATTCAAAAGTTCGCTATATAAGATAGTTGCTCTCTTCTTAGATATTTCTAAATAAAATTATTCGGAAAAATCTAAATTTCAATCACACAAAATATTTTATCTAAAAATGTTTTAAAATTCGTATAGTATTAGAATAAACTCATTGATATAAACTCATACGAATTGCATAGCTTATTAGAATTGGTATTGCCGTTCTCAGGGAAAGGTAATAAATTTATTTCAGGTATATAATTTGAAAAGATTGACATTTGATGCAAAAACCCAAAAGCACGTGAAAACTTTAAAAATAGTGATTTTACCCAAGCATCATTTCCCCTTTGCTAGGACATCTTGCTATTTTTAGAAATCCTTCTCTTTCGAGAACTCACTAAAAAGTTAAAAAGGGAATTCATTGATTCTATGAATTATAGGAAGAATATTGCTTGATGTTTCATGGGAAAAGAGATTTCAGGACTCTGTTGAATGTGTTCCATGTAAATAGTCAACAAACAATAGATTCTCCAGATGGGAACATCTCGTGTTGTTGTTGCTCTTCCGCATCCTTCGGATTCAGGGATCGATAGAGGAGAGGAATGACCTTGACCGGAATATGAAACACGCATGTGCAGTATTCAATGTTTACGATGCTTGTGAGCTAGCAACAGTGTTCCCAGTTGCATCTGCATCCGAAGATGATTGTATTTTTCTTCGTTGCTTATGCGATTGCAAATGGAAATGTAGAAAACAGACATTCCAAAATCACGATCAAGAGAAGCGTTTAATTTCAAAAAACCAACAAGCTTCATTCCTGATATGTAATTTCAAATATGACAAACCAGATTAACATAATAAACAATGGAGGAAAATAATAGTCATGTCAAAAAATTCTTTTTTCAAATTAATATTTTTAAAGGCATTTGAGCTCTTCAATCTCTTAATGAAAACCATTTTCATAACAAAATAACAATTAAAAAGTTCAAAAACTGTAGTAAAAGCCAGAATAAAACACATTATAATTTTTTTATACACTTTGGTAAACTTCTATAATTTTTAATAGCAAATAAATTTTTAAAAGACTCATAATATTATAATAGGAAAGCAAGAGATACAGTTTCTTCTCAATATGAAATAGCTTGACTTTCAAATCTTTGACATTTAGATTAAAAAAGAATATAAACATTTGTGCAAAATTTTGAAGTAAGTACATTTAGACAAATCAACATTCATTAACCTATATACTATGACAAATGTATTTCTCATAATAATAAGATCAAATAAGTTTTCCTCTTTATCAAATACAGATGTAATATAATTTACTAATCGCATAATTATTTCTATATATATTATTTGAAAATCAAACCCTATTTTTATTGCCTATAAATAAAACTTTAACGAAGAAGGAAAATAAAACATATGTAGGAATACATATGTTTTATTTTCCTCACCAATATACCTTTTTTTTTACAATACAGTGTATTGTAAAAAAAGGTACATTGGTGCGGAAAAAATTAAGCCATAGTTACAATACTCGGTAACGATCACATTTTTCTTCATAAAAAATTAAGTTGTTACAAATTTATAAGAATCGTCGTGTAGCAGCAATGAAAAGAATATTTCAATTTAAATGAGTGTAAAGCCATCCTGCTCTATAAGCTCATTCTCATTATCCTATCCTATTGAGCTCATGCTCAGTAGGACATGGGCTCTTATTATCGATATCCTTAAAAAAGTAAAAAATACCATAAGACAGCACTTTGTGAATTAGTTCAATAATATTCAGTGATGAGGTGATAGTGCTTACTTAACGTGTCTCAAACATGCTCTACAGGAGCAAGATATGAAAAATATGCAAGAAAAGAAGAAATATCATGTCATTAAAAACATTGTTACACTTTGGTAAGTATTTTCCTGCTAATAAATGTTATCTGAACGACTGGTTTCTAAACAGTAACACCTGTCTTAAAATTTTCCACCTTGCTTTCAAACCATCAGAATAACTTGCAGTGTCATTGAAGATGGTTCATTTTCCTAAAAGACAGCCATCAAACATTCCAAAAAATGATAATCAGTAATAAATTAGACTTAACCACTGATTTTAACATCCCTTATGTATACGGTAATTATCAACACTGAAAAGTTCTAGGTTACTAGCAGTAGATTATTTATTTATAATTAGACACTAAAACTTGATCGAGATACTAGTATAGATTATACTGTCTATGTAAAGAGTTCAGATATATAACTGTCTTATTGACATCAAAACACGAGTCAATGAAAGATTTTTAGAACGCTGAATCATCGTAGCACGGACGAGACATAATTAAAATGTCAGGTAGATGCTGAATACCAAGAAATCCAGCAAATCTCATTTTTTTAATGTTAAAAACTTTAAGTGTTGTCGATTTTGTTGAAAGTTAACAATCAAATATATAATATTAGTTAAAAAAAAAAGTTATCCATTATTTTTTCGGTAGGCGTGTGTAGTGATCGCTATCTCGTGAGGTATCTATCAAGCAATTTCAAATTTATGCTCATTGGAAAGGTAACATTTGACACTAAAATAATCTCTTGCGGTTTTTTGTTTGATGAATTCAGTTATGAGTACATGGTTTTAAAAATAGAAGACAACAAATAGAAAATTCGATACATTTTAGTTTTTCTTTTATAATGGCGAAAATGCTAACCAGGTGGCAAAAATTGTGAAAGGTGTTTATCGTCCTATATATGACTGTAACAACCAGTTACGCACAATTTTGATTTAGTCGATTCCGTTTGGGTATTTGGATGCTAAAGATGCAACTCGCATGGATACAACATCGTCGAGAATGTCTATAAAATATCAAAAATTATCAAACTTGACAGCATGTCAGCAATCGTAGCTACGCACAAGACCTAAAAATCTACATGAAAACTGTTTTAAACCTTTTTTTCAAAGCGAATCTGAAAGAAGTTACAAAAAGTTCACGTAAAAATAATGGATTCTTTTTCCTCAACCTAATATTTAGCCCGATTGTCCATTGTTTTAACATCGTTATTTTAAAGAGTAAATTTATCCCCCTCGATTATATAGAAAGCAAAAATGTTTATTTTTGGATTTGTTCAGTTAGATACTTAATTGAATATATGTAATAACTTTTCCTTTTCGCAATAAAGAACTGCAAAGTTATTTCGTAGTATCTAGTTAATTTATTTTTATAACAGTTTAATTTTGGAAAAAGATAAATATGGAAAAATGCGCTAGTAGGTAAAAACAGAAAATAATGCTTTCTTATAATTAAATGTTAATAAAAAATTGTATTAGCAATAATATTAGCCTATTTATGCATCAAAAACTAAGTGAATAAAGTTAAAATTAAAGATCATTATTTCTCCAAAATTTATTTAGTTTTAACTTGTAAAATGCATTATATAATACTGGGTTAAAATTTAATGCTAATTTCAAACATACATTTATTGCATCTTTAAATTCTTCTTGAGAATATCTAAATATTGCTTCTATATATGTACATATAGTACATATTTATAAGACATACTTATAAGCCTTAATATGATATATGAATATATATATATGTATATATATATATATTAATGCTTATAAGTATGTGAAATACATTGAAAACTTAACCAGTAATACTATTATATGATTTTAAGTTTAATATTAACAAAGGTAAAACGCATCTATTGTTAAAATTTATAGATAAAATATTATCGCCATGTTTCTTTCATATCCTAACTAAATAGAAAAATCTTAATTATTGATTGATAACATGATTTCGTCAGTATTAAAATTTAAATAATGGTACCTTAAATTTAAAAGAACAGTGGAGAAATAATTTACGTAAGTAAAAAATTTTAATAAAAGTGCAGTCCCCAAAAATAAGGAATTTGATTTGACTCATTATTTTCTAATAAGAAGATTCATTACCAAAAGTTAAAATGAAGAATATTATTCATTTTAAACTTAATAATGTAATTATTAGTTTTAATATAATTATTAATTTTAAAATTACTTTATTTTCAGAGAAACTTCAGTGAATGACGCAATCATTTTTTAAAATTATAATACAACTACATTACTTCCTTTAAAAATATTATATAAGCATAAATTAAAAAAAAAATTGATGAACTACATCCAAGTTAATCTCTTTCATGTTTGAAAAACTCTGTTCATGAGATCAAATAAGCTATAAATATTTTATCAAAATGTTCGTTTTTTGAATTTAGTAAAATATCCGTTCATAATAATGTTTTTTATTTATTTGTTAAAAAAGTTTAAGTTTTTTAGAATTAAGGAAATGATATTTTTTTAACATCGAAAGAATATATTTGGGAGCCATTTCAGTAATTCTGAATGATTCAGCTAAAGTATACCAATGATATCTTTCAGAAAAAATTAACTTTTAGAAATTTCATTTTGATAACAAAATAACAAGCAGGAGTTTAAAAAATTCCCTCTTTTAACGTAATTCTTTCCTATTCAGGTTTGTCTGCAAATAAAAAAAATCATCATAAAAGAGTCAAGAATTCTTTGAAGTCTTATTTTACTTATTATAATGACTGTTTGAGATTGTTATTACTGTTCAAATTCCCAAGTACATGCAAAAAAGAGTATAATGAACAAAATTCTTATTATCAAAGATTAAAAAACTTCTGATCCATTTGAAAAAATAAATAAGCACAAAATAAATGGTTAGCATATATATTGAAATAGCATCTCGGAAATACTTTTTATGGTCCAATGTTAATAAAAATTACAGTGATGTGAAATCAGAAATGAAAAACATGAAGCTTTTCAATGAACTTCATTTGTCTGTACCGGATATAAATAAATATCTTAAAATAAAAGAATAAAATTACATCTTTTTCTGGTTATTATAATTTATTTTCAATTTTTTTTCTATAAGTTTTCGAAATAGTAAATAGACTATAAGTTTAATTACCTAACTTTCTTTTTGTTTCTATATCAGAACAGATCTCCCTTATTCTATAAAATTCATTGTACTGATTCGATCAAAAATATTCATATCATCAATTAATAGAAAAATTAGAACATTTAAACTCAAAATATAATAGAGAAGGACAGTTTAGGTTTAGTTTGTTTATTGCTCAATGGACATTTTTTGTTCATGAGGGTTAATTAGACTGGAACCTAGAGATAAGAGTGGTATGGATGAAAATAATAACCCATTCTTGGCTAAAAAAAACAGTGGTATGTCAAAATATCAATATTCCGTCCAATTAAAAATTAAAAAATTGTTTTGAAAGTCAAAACGAGAATATTGTTTAAAAACATGATCTTGTTCTACATTTTAGTAAAATATAAAATTTTTTCTTACTAATGAAACTTTATAACATAATACAATTCCTAATTGCATTACAGTTAAAGAGTTTGGGGTGTCATGGTTGGAACTGGAATCGTTCTCATTATTGAAAAGCAGTGATTTCCCAATTTTATCTGAAAGTCCATTATATTCACCAATAGTGATTTAAACATATAAAGTATATTGTGGTCACAATATGCTCCTTATGAAATAAAAACCTCTAAGGATTTCAGGTCTGTTCTGGGTGTCTTTTACTTGGTCCGTGCTTCTAAACTACAAAGACTAAATCTCTTTTAGTGAAACGGTGGTTCACTTACTGTGTAAATATATAAATTGCCATCAACTTCACCCCTTGCTGTACCGAAAAGTGAAATTCCCAAAATGTCAGTGCATAAGATAGAAAAAACTTCAAATTTCTTTCAGTGAAAAATTTTAATAAAGAGTATGTTGAAGAAACAAGACAATGACAAGATTTCGTTGAAATATGTCACGAATCCTTTAAAAAATTCAATAATTTTTAAATTTTCTCATTTTACTTATTTACATTGCGTGATTAAGATAAGCATATTAAGTTAGATCGTGCTACTTTACAAAAATAATAATATTTTTCTTAATGAATTACAAAAACAATGTTCTTGAATTCGATCCAAAATGGTTTTTAAAACCATTTTTAAATTCTTCATCACAATTTAAAGTAATTTATGCACGACAGCAATTTTTTAGTGTGCTGTAAAGGAAATTTAAATGTTAATTTTGTCAACTTTAAAAGGAATGTAATTTTAACATTTATTTTTCCTAGCTTTCATGAAATCTATGAAATTAAATATTTATGAAATATTTACTAAACTGGAAATTCATAAATTAATTACAAATTAATTACTTGCATGTTTTGATTTTATAGATATTTAAGCAATCATAATCAAATAATAAGAGCATTTATGTTATAAATGCTGGGTCTATTACTTTATTAAATGTAATAAGATGATGCAACATTTATTTGAAGATACTTAACTGTATTCTCTGAATGTGATAAAAAATTGTGAACAGCATGAAATCAAAATAAAATTATAGGTATATAACAAACATCTATACTTTTACATTTATCCTGCTTGCAAATTATTCATTACAGAATTTATTTCAAAATGTTCAAAAAGTATATATAATACTGGTCTATTGATAAAATTTTATTTTTTATTTAAAAAATGACATTGGCGTTATTTTGAGTATTTACTTTTATGCCCTTTGTTACTAAAAAACGTTTTATTATTAAAAAAGGAAGCCTTGGGAATTCTGTGTTTAAGACAAAGAGGTAGCTAAAATTCTTTATATCAATCTGAATAGATATAAGTAATGAATGAAATCTTTACCTGAAATGCTACTATTATTCATTCTCGAATGATGATAAAAGATGACTTTACATTTAATTAGCACACGGGGTTCACCTTCCCATGGGTTCAATTCCCATTTAGGTAAATAATGTTTGGAATTCACTTAGGTTTTGGTATATAAAAAAGGAACAGTAAACAAACCACTCACACAAAGAGAGGAGGAAAGTTTGTAGTGTATTGGAAATTTTCATTCATATCTTTTTTATTCAGAGAATCATTAAATGTAAGGAACTCAAATCCCCAAATCTAGTAAATGTCACAGTAATTAATTTAATCAATTAATCAATTATTAATGATTTTTTGAAGTAATATTTTTCTAATTTAAAAAACAGTTATTATATATTCCATTACAAAGTTTTTAAAAGGTTGATTTTGATTGATTTTTAATAAAACTGCTTATTATTAATTGTACAATTTAATATTTTTATAATACGTAACAAATAGTTTACTGCCATATATTTACTTTAATCTAAAATGACTAATTGTGAAATAGTAAATTTAGTATGCAGTTTCATGATATTGCATTGCACTCTAATTAGCTAAAACATTTCGATGATTATTTTGTTAAAAAAATTACTTAAATTTAAATAAAACTACAATTTTTTGCTTTTAGGTTCATTCAACATATTAATATATATTTAAGTAATGAGTTTTTCAGGAAAGAATATTGTACTTATTAAGCGTGAGATGCGAATAAATGAGATAATCTATTTTATGTAGGTAATTATTTAGGTTTTTGCTTTTTTTTCAGTTGAAAGGATTCTGTTTGCATGTATAATGTATAAAAATTTAGACTGTATGATTCAAATTCTATTCAACATCAATCAATTTTACTTCTCGCTCTTATATTTTAATCTTGTTAGCTTAGCTTTAAAGAATCTCGACTTTAAGCTAAATTGTTGATAATCTCTTGTTGAGGTTAATTCCATTTTTTATTCCTTTCTTCTCCCATTTTCCTCTAAGGAATTCTGAAATTTAAGAATTCTTTAGCGGAGAATGGATATATATATATGCTACAGACGTGAAATTTATACGAAAGGAAGAAGGTGCTATGGTATGCAAATGATTAGCTTTTCAGCGCATTCAGACAAAGCAGGCGCCTGTAGCGACACCTACATTGTGTTTAAATGAGGAAATTGTTCAGCCGGTTCCTCATACACAAATTGCATTTGAACGTTGTTGCCTGGTGAAAAGTTGTTGTGATGGCTCGTGTAAGAAGGAGAAATGCGTACCAGCACGTTTCTGACTTTGATAAAGGTCGAATTGTAGCGTACCGGGATTGCGGTTTATCTTATCGCAGTATTGCTGCTCGCGTCGGTCGAGACCCAATGACTGTTAGCAGAATATGGAATCGATGGGTTCAGGACGGTAATACGGAACGCCATGCGGGATCTCAACGGCCACCTATCACTAGCAGCCGAGAAGACAGGTATATTATCCGCATGGCCGAAATGGATCGTGCAACCACGTCTTGAGCCGTGAGTCAAGAAACGGGGTCGTTTGGAAGATAACAAGTGTCTGCACGAACAGTTCAACGACGTTTGCAGCAGCATGGACTCTCAGCTCGGAGACCATGGCTGCGGCTTCCCTTGACGCTGCGTCATAGACAAGAGCGCCTTCAATGGTGTGATCAACGACGAACCTGGGCGCACGAATGGCGAGACGTCATCTTTTCAGATGAATCCAGGTTCTGTGTACAGCACCATGATGGTCGCATCCATGTTTGGCGGCATCGTGGTGAACGCACACTGGCAGCGTGCATTTGTCATCATCATACTGGCCCATCACCTGGCGTGATGGTATGGGGTGCCATTGGATACATGTCTCGGTCACCTCTTGTTCGCATTGACGGTGCTTTGAACAGTGCACGTTACATTTCTGGTGTGTTACGACCCGTGGCTCTACCCTTTATTCGAGCCCTGCGAAACCCTACGTTTCAGCAGGATAATGCCCGACCGCATGTTGCCGGTATTGTACGGACCTTCCTTGATACGGAACATATTCGGCTGTTGCCCTGGCCAGCACGTTCTCCAGATCTTTCACCAATGGAAAACGTCTGGTCAATGGTTGCCGAGCGACTGGCTCGTCACCAGACGCCAGTCTCTACGGTTGATGAACTGTGGCATCGTGTTGAAGCTGCATGGGCATCTGTACCTGTACATGCAATCCAATCTCTGTTTGACTCAATGCCCAGGCGTATAACTGTGTATTATTACTGCCAGAGGTGGTTGTTCTGGGTACTGATTTCTCAGGATCTACCCAGCCAAATTTTTTGAAAATTTAATCACTTGTTATTTCTAGTATAATATATTTGTCCAATAAATATCATTTTGTTATCTGCATTTCTTCCTGGTGTAGCAATTTTAATGGCCAGTAGTGTACAAACTACTTTGAGTAACAATTTCTAATGAAGCTTGAATATAATGGATTGTTAAGTTATCAAGATTAACTTTTGATTATTGTATAGTATATTAAATAAGATAACACTTTCAAGCAGGGTTTTAAATTCAACAGGTAATCGGG
>JAPDSC010141409.1:125717-148080 GCA_026290005.1 Latrodectus geometricus
TATATATATATATATATATATATATATATATATATATTAAAATGAACACACTCTTCATTATTTATTTATTCAAGCTAGTTTGATTTTTCAGTTATGCTTAGAGAATTTTACAATATCTTAACAATATATTATAGTTAGGGCTTTTACTTTTTAAAACCTTCTAGAAAAATAAATACATTTCCAGTTGTATTTTGTTTCAGGTAATAGTGATTTAACCCGAACAATAAAAGTAAGTGCAATAAAATCAGTAAAAGGAAATTCTTTTACTTTTTATGTTAAAAATTCAACAAAGGATGAATTTTCCAGAAATAAGGGAGGAAATATTTGAATCATTATTATAATATTTTAGAGTATATACTTGATAGTTAAGGGTATACGAGTTATGGTTAATGCTGAGCTAACTGAATCAATATAATGTATTCTGGTGATGTGTACCAGACCTTAATTATATTTTCTGGTCACGTACAAAAAGACCACACTGAAATTTGCTGTAAGAAAGGGTGTCCATGTTATTTCAGTAAAAATAAATTTTAAATGACACACTTCATGCACGCAATAAATGAAATCAGTTGCGTGTCATAATGGAATTTCTAAACCAAATGAAAGAAGAAACTAGTGTGTGATTATCATTGATTCTACAGAAGTTTTACTATTAGTTTGTTGCTGCAGTTCAGAGGCAAATGCCAAAGATAAATTGGCCTTCTTTTCTCAACTAAAAAACGTTAACTTTTGTTGCTGATATTAAATAACATAAAAGGGTAAGAAATTTATGGAATTTTTAAGTAACTTCATTATTTATTCTGTCAAGTCGATTTAAGAGAGTTTCGAAATATTTTATACTTTAGCAAAAGGAAAATTTTTATATTAAAAGCAGTGTATTATTTTTCGAGTACATAATACGAATACATGAAATTAAATGATTGCTCTGGACAAGGTTCTTTAATAAAATTTGAAAAAAGAGAAAAATAATTAAGAAAATGAAAAAGACAATGAATACTTGCCTTATGAATTAGTTAGAAAATAATAAAGACAAGACGTCATCACTTATTTTATACTTTCTGAGAAAACTTTGCTGTGTTATTAATGTTTTTTATTATTAAAATATAATAATTAATTTCACTTCGAAATATTTTCTTTTGAATTTCCATTTTGAGCTTCATTGTTTGCAATTGAAATTGAAACTAAGACAAACATAAAAAAATATTCCTTTTTTTAAACACATATATGCTATTTTAACTATTGCAATTAAAAATTATTTTTTGGTGTATCAAGTATCTATATGCAATAATCTATATAGAATATAGAGATTGTTGCATATGGATAAATATATATAGAACTATGCATCAATCTCCATACAAATTAAAGATGTCATTTAGTAATAAAAAATTGATTATATCATTCAATATTAATATTTAAAAGAAGTTAAATTGATTAAAAAAATCAATTACAGAGTCAGAAATAATAGTTCCTTCATAAGAAAATGTACAAAATACAGCAAAATGTATGGAAGAGAGTAAATACGCATGGATTTCGAAAACGCTAATAACTATGTTAGCTAAAAAAAATGTATAGTCAGAAAAATATAATTTCTTGTTAAATTCATTTTAATAATATGAAACATAACTATCTTAAAATTTCATGACTTAGTAGAAAACTGAGCAGCAAAAAAAGATGGATTCTTTCAATGTTAATTCTTTGGCTAAAAAAATAAATTCTTTCAATACATTTAGTGGAAAATTGTTCATAAATATATATATGTATAAATATTATTCATAAGTATTTACATTTTTAAAATACAAGAAAGCATTCAGACATTTAGCTTAAAGAAACCAAAAACAACAAACTTTATAAAAGTCCTCAACAATATGCCAAGTAATGCATTAAAATCATATGCCTGTACATTTCCTTCTAAATTTGCGCTTGTATGCACACATTTTATTTAAGATATTCTAATTAATAACAGAAAGTTAACTGGAAATGAAAACATTAATATAAAAATTTTTAACTATTCAATTTTTTAAATTTTGTTTCATAATTTGATGAGCATCAAAATTTAACACTTGATACTATATTTTGAATTTGGGAAATAAAAATACATCCCTTTGACTATATTTATAGTCATGTATGTGCACTGTCATATTTTCCTGTTTTTATTGCACTTCAATTAAAATTTATTTGTGTACAATTTTATCATAATATTGTTTAAACTTTAAATTATATCATAAAAATAAATATATTTAAAGTGTTTATTATGTAATATGTATGTTTGTTATGTATTTGAAAATTAGCCTTTCATATTGGGAAATCAACTTAGCAGTTATAATTTTTACATATGTTAATAAAGAATTAAATTCACAAAAGCAATAACAAAATTAAGCGAGAAAACATGAATTTATAAAAATAATTTTAATATGAGTTAAAAAAAAAGATTATCCCCCACTAAAATTATTTTTAAAAAACAATTTATCAAAAAAAGTTGGAACTTGGGTAGTTTGGTCATTTGAAGTTTGCATTAATTGCCCCATGTAGCTCTGATTTTATTCCTATGGTAAAGACAAAAGTGATTTAATCGACTTTTCAATAGACATTCATTCTTGTCTCAAAACATTGCATTATATCTCAATTATTGCCTTGCATGCATTAATCAAAATTCCATTTTTCAATTTGCGTATAACTAAATGTGCTCTGATTTCTATAACTTTAGAACATATTGTACGAAAATACTGATAAAATTTTTATGAAAATACACATTATTTCCATAGTACTTCATAAGAAAAAGAACATAATTATCCGATAGTCAACTAAACCAGGTAAACAGATGTTTTTTTTTTTTTTTTTTTTTTTTTTTTTTTTTTTTTTTTTTTTTTTTAAAGTTTTTTTTTCCCATAAACCATTTTGTAAACATGAAAATCTAGCCATAAAATTTTATAAAAGAATAAACTTTAAGTAAGTCTGAAATCATTCTGGACTATCAACAGACAAGATATTTATATAAAATGTAATATTATAATACTTCTGAGAGGAAATTTCGGTTTTCCCACAAGTAAAACAACAGCTGATGAAGTGAATAGCTCAAGCTACGTAAGCAATTTATAAAAGTGATGCAATCATCAGTATCATGAATTTTTTTCAATAAATCTATCCTATATTGTCTCACCTGATCAGACAACAACAGAAGAAGCTGTAGAATCTCTCTTAAAAGTCGTTTCTTACATTCAAGAAATATGAGTTTACCAGATCCGGAATGTATCCTTTACTCGTTTCCGGGATGACAGTTCTCCGAAGAAGATGGGGATCAGAGAGCTTCAGGAATTTTCCCGACATGCGCGCCGTTCACCACAACATGACTTTTCTTTCTAAAGACTGAGATCCGAGAAAGTGCAGAAAACATATGCGCACCCATGGTAACAAATCGATAAATGCCCTGTGTTTTATAGAGTGGCGGTAAAATTGCTCCTATATTATTTTAACTTTACTTTAACATATTTTCTAACTGATGAAAGCATCAGAGGGTGGTAAGCTACAAAGTCAAAACTATATAATTCCATGTGCTCTGAAATTTGACTGATAAACTCAGCAATGTTTGTTGAAAAATATTCAAATTTTCTATGATATTTGCGTGTTTATATTGTCAGTGGATGCTATAAAAGGATAAGTTATACGAAAAACTAACAGTAGGTGATATTTAGGTTGGTTATTCCCCTTTTATGACGCAAGATCTGAAATCAACAGGCTGCTCCAAAATTTATTTTATGAATAAACCAAAAATACTTTTTAATCCACAAAACATTAAAAAATGTTATAAAATTAAAAATACATTATAAAATGATATAATTATAAATAAAATCCTAAAATATTCTATGTATAGAATGTATGAAATTAAATACATTTGAGTTAAATAAAATTTTTAATTGTTTATCTTTTTAAAATTAAATATGAATAATAATTGTATAAAATCTACCCCTCACACAGTCTTAATAAGATTTCAATATTGCCTGGTTATCCAAATAAATCTTTAAAAGTTAAGATTGCTCTTTTAAAAAAGGTAAAATGATAGTAGAAATCATAAAATTAAAACATGGAAAATAGTGTATAATTCATTTACTGTTTCACATTACAAATTTAAATATCTTAAAATCAGATATTTAAGTGTATAGACCAAGTGAGTCTGATTTAAAAAAGATTCAATCTAACATTAGCACTTCATAGTAATAAATAATGAAATCATATATAAGTGTTCCTTCTAGCTTTGATGATGATCTCTTTAGTTAATGATGAGGCTATTTTAAACATAAGGAGATTCTCTACAATAAGTTATATTCGGAACAACCTCTATTTCTTGTATAAAATTTCCCATTTATCATTTTAAAAGTTTCATCTGTGTAACGGGATATTTTGGATTGCACTATCAGCAGAATTCATGGCTGTTTCAGTGTTTTTCTCAAAGCTTCATCGATATTCTCAATCATAATCCTTTCACATAAGCAATTAGTTGTGTAAATAGCAGCCAATTTGTATGAATGTATTCCTTAATAGGTAGGTGTTGCAGCAAAATACTGTTTTCAAATCTAGAAGATGACGAAAGAATAATGACTCTGTTAAAAAAGTCCAAAAAATTTTTAAGTAAATGTTGTAAAATTGCCCTTTAAATTTAACTGTGGCAACAATAATGGAGAACATATTTCAAAATCGAGTGACGGAATGGTTTTTATAAGTTGGTTAAAATGCGTTTTCTCGTAGATATTCAAAAAACGTAGATATTTATCAGTAATCAGCTGTTCTATTAAAAGAATTACTATCTTCACTCACCAACAAAGAAGTATACAAATTAAAATTCACCTGTAACAAAAACAGAAGAGGAACTCTGCATTAGTGATTAACGAATACATTAAATTTCTCCTAGCAGAGAGCATCTTGCGTTGGTAAATACAAATTTCAAGCTGGAATCAAGATTTTAGAGTGAATTACAACAGCTAACACTTGTTGAGTAGTATTGTATATTCATTATGTGTACGATTATTCTTGGAGTAACTTTGTAATAGGCACAATATTTATTACAAAGGTAATACATTAATTGACAAAGGACAATTCCATCAATCAATATCCTACATTAGAAAAACCTGGCAAAAAAATATTCAGTATTCCTACGTTAAAGATAAGTTAGCAAGATTTAAAAAAATTTTCAAAAGCTTTTTTTTTTTACTTCTTTTTTAAATTGCATTATATGGTTAAACTTCTCTCATATATTTAAATCTGCAATTAAGAAGGATGAGCGAACTGATTAAATTTGTTAGAGACTTTAAATCAAAAAACAATTAAAACAAAGATAGAAGCCTCTCTGATCATTTTCAATTTACTCTTCATATGATGTTTCTTAAATTTAAATTTTTTTATCGGATTATTTCTGTGTTGAGTTGAAATAATTTGAAAAATAATATTTTGTTGCTTAATTTAGAAATTTAGATCTATTAATTTTAACTACCAGAACCAAAACTTTTGAAAAAGCTACATCTAAATAACGTTCCTATTCAATAATATTTTCATTGATAATGAAAATTAAATTATTAATGATTTCTAATGATTATCCATTGTAATAAATAGTTATTGGGGAAATGATAGTGCGTTTGCTGTACAAATAAATCAATAACAATACATTTGAAATATTATTATATTCCAAATGAAATCATATAATTTCATGCTTTCTGGCGTAATATGAATTTTCTAAAATATTACCATTTAATGTAAATAAAAGTCTTTTCAATATTAGTAACATGTATTAAATACATATTATTAGGACACATAAATCATGAAAATGAAAGCTTTGAAGATGTTTTTTATCACAATATAATAATGGAATAATTAACCCTGAATATTTTGTTGTTAGAGTAGTTTAATACTATTATCATAATAGCAAGTGTCTCAAAATTCTATTTTCTTTGTTTTAAACTTCTTTAATATAATATTATATCAATTAAAATTCAGATCAAATGGAAATTCAGATTAAATTTTTATTCTATACAAAGCATAAAGTATAAAAGTATTAATATCCATAAATATGTATATTTGCTATACAAAAACCTATTTCTGTTTTTGAAGGTAGTTTATTACCTCGTTTCTTTTGCAAATCATCCGTCATAAAAATTTTTCCCAAATCCGACATGAAATTAGTTCTATGTAAGGCGTAAATATAAGGTGTGCATGTTTATCACTATTTAATCATTCCTTTGCAAAATAAAATCTACTGTTATATCACGTATTTATATTATGACGACATTTATTTGTCTGAGTTTACATCACACCAAATATATAATTGGAATTCCATCAAAAACGAATTATTTACATTTTTACTGATATCTATCTATATCCAGATAAGCATTATAAATCTAGCACATTTAAATTAATCGTAATATGATACCTCTGAATGTTTCTAATGTTTCTCTGTTCCAATAATATAATGATCAAATAATCTGCGGAAAGAAAGGTGCATATTAGAAAGGTGCAGTTGTTATTTTATTTGCTTTTCCATAATGCATAATAATTTTCTTTTCTTACATACATGTGTTATTTTTTCTATTATTAAATAATTATGTAAATTAATAAATAAAGATTGTAATTTTTAAACATAATGAATGTTTGGAAAATTCAAAATCTTGTCATTTCGAGTAACAATCTTGAAAATTCCTTCATTAAATGATTAAGGAACATATACATCACCAATTACCATTTTATGTATTTATTCTAAGATGCATAATAATTAATTTTTCTAAAGTGCATTGTTAGCATTACTTGAATTATGAAACAATATTAATTCAATGAATATAATAGTTTTATATTATAATTATCTTTAAAATTCAAAATAATTGATAATTATTGCATTTAAAAGAGTTATCGAAAATTCACAGTAACTGTTAAAAATTCATTAATTTATAATGATAAATTAACTAAAATTAATAATTTATTGCATGGTATATCAAAAAATTTATTGTATGGTATATCCTCTACACCTATAAGTGTGAACTGGTAATGCTTAAACCCCCCCTCTCTTGTTTGAAAGTGCAAATACAAGCAAAAGTCACCTGACCTTGATCACGTGTATACTAAAAGAATAATGAAATTTTTATATTTTGATCTATTATAGACTTTGACTGCTGTCAAAGGTTGGCTGTAAACTTTTTTATGCCTTTTCCACATCAAGGCTTTTCATACTGCTTATCAAAGGAAATTGCCCGCAGATGGCAGATGTTGTCAATCAGCATGTGACAAGTTAAGAACAATAAATCAGACGAAAATGTGTGAAATTTTGACACGAGGAGAAAAACTATGGTTTATTTCACATCTCTCTTTTATTATTTGTTTGTTAATTTAATTGCATTTTTTCCTGTTGCATTGTTTATTTTGCTACATCTTTCTCCAATTTAGAAATTGGAAGTGGTAGTAAAATGAATTTAAAATGTTTTTCGTCTCCGAATTCAAAATCAAATCATGACAGGCCTACGAATCATTCTAATATTTTATGCAAAAAAAGAATGGCTTGATGCTAAAAGTTTTAAGTATTGTCGAATTAATGAAATTGTGTTGAATGCAAAAGAAATTCAAGAATATAACATTAAAAATAATCATTCTAAGCTTAAAAACTTAAAATATATACTAAACAACAAATAAATTTGTCAATGTGAAATCTATCTTATTCAAAGAAAAATTAGTGCAATATCAAATGTGATAAATATTTTTGGGAAATTTTTCTTTGCAAACTCTGATCTTCGAGCGAAATGTATTGTACTATATTGTCTAAGGAATAAAATATCTACAGGTATGGTGTCTTACGAATAAATCTACCTACTGATACTAAAGCTCAATGTTTAAATGATTTTCATACATACAAATAAATCAAACATTTCTTTAGTGTGAAAATGATTTTATATTTCTGTAAAAAAATTTATCACACAATAAATATATATTCTAGTTTATTACTTTTCAGCATTTCAGCTTCTAAGCATTTTTAAGTGAAATTTCATACATACATATTTTTATTAAAATTTTAAAGATTGTATAGTTGATTAAATATGATTTTCAATTAACTTTTACAAATAAAAAACTAGAATGAAATTTATCATTCGAAAATTGATTCAATAGAATTTTTATAAAAATTCTACAGAATTTCCTTAAGTTTTGTTGTGTTAAGAATTTTTATTACTGCCTTAATCTTTCGTGATCGATGGAGATAAAAGAGATGAATACGTGTGAGTTCGATTCCACGTGTGAATTACGCGTGAATTCGAAGTATTTCAGTCATATATAAATAATAAAGGATGAAGTACTTCTTAAATTATTTTTCATGAATAAATGAAACTCGCGTACAATTTTTTTTTAATGTTGAAAAATTTAATTATGTACTCTAAAAATTTGTATTTTAAAATATTCTTGGCTTTTACCAATACAAATTTACCCTCATAATGATTCTCCTATCAATATTTCCTTAGAAATTTATGTAGAGAAAATTTTGATTTTGGTATTTATAGCATACGTCGTGAGATCATGATATTTCCTTTTTAGTATCATGCAATCGTGAACACATGATACGAAGAGTATGGCTATCACTATAGCTGTTATCTTATATGATCCAAAGATACAAATTTTTATCAGTTAATGCAATTTAAGGTATAAAAAGGTTTGATGAGAATATCCAAAACGTTAATGCATATATTTATGTTATAATAACTGTATGTTAATGCATATATTAATGCATATAACTTGATGTTCATGCATATCTTAATGCATATATTAATATTATGATACATATACTCTGTAATCAAAGTAAAATACAGCTTTGTAAAAAGCAAAATGTATTAGTACCAATGAGTTTTGATAAATAATTAAAATCATTTTATCATTACCTAGATTATTCACTTATTCTCCATAACTACGGAAACTATATATAGTTACATATATGTATATGTAACTATATTTTGTCACATTACATATGTTTCTAAATATATGTCAATTTGATCTTAGTTGCGTAATAATGAACAGTATATTTGATATTGGATATAGCATGTCTTTAATACATTATTTAGATTTTGAAGTCATTCTTTTATAAAGCAAATAAATTTATAACTCTTTAATAAAATATTTTGGCAGGGAAAGTTTTAACAAATGTATGTTATTTGCAATTTAATAACAATTAAAGAAAAAATGTAATTATTTTATTTTCTCATTATTTTTAAATTAGGTGTACATGTTGGACAACTTGACAGCTAGAGGCTGCAACCCCAACAGACAAACATGCAGAAGGCAGAGGCAAGACATTCCTCGCCCGTGCTCATCAGTCGTCGCTCTGAGGAATGTTGGCCTACCACTAGGCCACTAGTAGCAGGACATTAACATCTTCACTTAACTTCACAAAAAATATAGGAAAAACAACTTATTTATTATAAGTTTTTTCTCTAATATAGACACAGAATAAAGGCTCTCATTGAACATTTGAACGATGGTGCCTATTAAGACAAGCATGGGCCTGTCCAATTTTTTAGATAAACCATGCCTCGGGGCCATTATTGTCATGGCTTTGCTTTAATCCAATTTAAAATTTTGTAAAATAAGTTTGAGAAATGCAACTAGTTATTATTGAAAATTAAAATAAATAAACGAAAACAATTTCAAAAAAGTAATCACAAATAGTGTACCATTTAATAACATTCAACCTTTTTTTTTTTTTTTTTTTTTGAGAAATAAATTTAATCAAGATTAAAAAAACGAAAGATTTTTCACAATCAATACATTTAATTTTTCAAATAAACATTTTTTTTAATTTGATATTTTTATGAATGATAATAATTATAATAATTTATGCAATGTAATATCGGGACATTTCTTTCGTTGAGAGAAAAAATAATTGCATAACAAGTAGGATGAAATATGAGTTAAAAATTCAATAGCTTAACAATATTTCAATTATAAATACATCACGTAAAAATGTAACTAAATTTACTAAGAAATGCAATCACATTATTAAAAATTATAATAACTAACTTAGTATTCGTTATTTAAGATAATAAGATATTCTTAAGACACACACACAACTACAGTTTAAAAGTAAAAATATCGAAAACAAAATATTTTAAATTTATTTATAACTTCTAATTAAGCTATTAAATTATTATTATGGTTTCGCTTTATTAAAATTTCACTATAATTATAATAATATAAATAAATTTGCTTATACTCACAATAACTTATTTAAATATATATGAGTTATGTAACATATCCTATTTTTAATTTAACTATATTAGACTATTTAGAATCAAATTTCTAAAATATTAATTGTGAAGTTTATTCAAAAAATCTCATTCTCAATATTTCATATCGCAACTTCTTGTGTTTGACATTGTAAATTCTAAGGCTTCAATTTATTAGAATTTAGTTTTCGTTAGTAAATAAGGCCCATTACAGGAACACACTTAAAAATCAACTGGAAACCTTGATAAGACAATTTCAAACCTCCGTCTTTTCAAGCGATATCCTCATAACGATAAAAGACCCCCGAATGAATGGAGATCTCTCTTGAGAAACTGACATATTTAGACCACATGATTTTGAATTCATCATTGTGGAATCTTGCAATCATACATTTGACATTTGATGAACGTTTGATTAATTCGTGATAAAACAGTTTCCCTCATAAATACTTCAGCGGAAAAAAAGTGAAGGTCACGATGAATTATTCAGGGTGATGATCGTTTCACTCTCGTATCCGTAGAATAAGAATTAAAAGAAAAGAGTATCTCTGTTGAATATTAAAATGCGTCATTCTAAAATTAAGAGCTTAGGAGTTAGAGTAATTTCAGCTCTCAAGGTGTGTAGTTCAACAAATCAGAACATAACGAGTCTAATATATTCATCTCATGAAATAAAAAATGTTACTTTCATTTTGAAATTTCCAATGGTTTAAGCATTGTTTTAACAAATATATTCATGATTTAATTCATTTTTTAAATTTAAAAAGATTTTTTAGAAGAAGTCTCATAAAAAAAATAGCTGCATGTTGAGCACTAGATTCATAAGAAAAGCAGATTAATACATTAAAAGCTTATAATGGGTTGCTGTGGTGACGTTTTGGACTCAATCGCTGTTTTATTTGTAATAATTGCTGAGCCTTTCGTCAGACTATTTCGCTGCTTGTGTCCTAAATCCAAGAAGAATATCAAGGGAGAGATAGTTCTCCTCACAGGAGCTGGACATGGACTGGGTAAAGAACTAGCTTACCGTTTTTCCGCCTTGGGTGCAGTACTAGTACTATGGGACATCAACCAGGTATGTTTCCTTATTTGTTTTTAAAACTTCCATAAATATTTTTGTTTATTTATCTAAATTTTTTCTGCTATTCTGTCACTTGTTGTTTAAAAAAATGATCTTTGAATGTTTGTTTTTTGGTGACTTAAATAATGTATAATTTTACCTATCCTATTTGTGTTTGTCTTCAGAATATATAACAAACTTTTATGATTAAACCATTGAGCGTTATTAAATGTTTAAAATTTAGAAAATAAATATCTAATCATATCAAATCCAAGATGAAAATGTGGTATGTTTCTATCCTATATGAATGATTAACTGAAAACCTTTAAAATATAAATATTTCAATCATTATAATTATATTCGAAGTACATTTACGTGCATTTTTGCTTACTGAAGAACAGTATTAACATAAAAAAATATTATTATAAGTCACACATTATATAGTTAGAAAACTTTTTTTGTTATTTTAATTCACTTATTAAGTTAATCTTTTTATTGCTTTCATGTTTTGAAAGTGGTATTTCAACTGACAAGGTTTTTCTTATCATATTCATCATTGCATCTAATTACTAATAATTATATCAGTTATAACAATTAAAATGTATTAATTTTAACATTATAAATTTTATTTCAATGTATATTATCAATTTTAACTTCATAAAATAGTACGTAATGAGGTATAAAATCTAACTCAATGACGTAATGAGTAACTCAATGACGAATTTTTTACTTAGTAGGACTTCATGGTCCAACAAAAGAAACGAAACGTAAGACAGTTTGTGAGGAAAGACAAAATTATATTATATTTAATAAATATTTAAAAAGGAAAGTTTAGTGAGTAATAAAATTTTTAAAATTTTGATTACTTCATTCAAATTTCTTCAACATTAAAATTTGAGTTATTTTAATGTTAATAAAGAATTAATCATTAAATGCTCATATCTTTCTGTACAGTAGTTTGTACAATATATAGTTAATATATAAATCTGTTGCAATGATAATTATAATGGGATAAAACAATCGGTAAGAAGTTTTAATTCTAAAATCAATATATTTAATTGTAGTTGGTTTTTAAAAACTTTCATTAAATCATGACAAATAAACCATATTTAAATAACTTTATGAAACAATATTAATAAATTAAATTAAAATTTACTGATTTTGGAATTAAATTAAAAAATTTTCTTATTTGACTAATTGAATCACACTTAAAATAATTGTATTTTATTCTTTTTCATGGAAAGAAGTAGTAAACTGAAAGTTAAAAAATAAGGGATTATTAAAAATAAAAAAATATACACAAATGCAATTATGAAATAAAACAAAAAATTTTTATCAAAATCTTAATCATTAGAAAATTTAAATGCATAATTATCAGAGGATTACTAAATTGCAACTGTATTTCAGAAGTTTTTCTGTTTTTATTAAACAATATAGAATTAATTACAGATAATTTATAACCATTCTGAAATTTTAATGTCTTCTAGTAAAAAGAAATTGTGTATAACAAACAGAATTTTTGACTAAATGCATTTACCTTTTCATAGTTTATAATATGAAAATCTCATTTATTGCATTCTGTTATCTAACTTTTTATCTTCAAAATAATTTCGTGTCTTAATTGTCATGGCTTGATATCTTTGTGAAATCTAACACTTAAGTCAAATCTGTTATACTTTTTTTAAGTTTTATTTCAAAGTTATTCTTTTCACCACTATTTCTTTAATTTTGCTGAAGGATAGATCTTTTGATGAGTCCTTAATAATTATTCTTTTTTCGTAAGCCTGATTGACGCAATAAAAACGTTCAGTTTTTGACGCCCCACTAAGAAAGGATAATGTAATTTTTGTCTTAGATACTTCTCTAAGAGCTAGCAATTGACAACCAGTTGTCAAAAGTGCACTGTTGGAAGAATTTCAGTAGAAGCACAGCATGGTTTACAAAGTGAATAATTTTCTAATTCTCCATATGTAGAATTGATAGACTATGAAAATAATACAGGCATGAAATTTGACTTGGAATAAAAGAACAAATCTAACAATCTTCAATTTACCGTATTTGCCAGCATATAAGGTGCACTCCTTTTTTATATACATTTTTGAAGGACAACACTATTACTATTTCTTATAATGAATTTACAGAATTTTAAATATAAAGTAATAAAATACAAATTAATGCATTCTGAAAATACCCAATGTATCTGGAAAATAACACCTTTTAATCTTTATCAAAATCGTAGCACTCATCTCAAGAGCTAAATGAAGCGTCACTTGAAATCTCATTTAAATCAGCATTTGCACCTTCAAACTCATTGTATTGTCCTTTGTACCATTCAGTGCAATATTGATGCTATGCTTCTTAAATGATTTCACTCTTGCATCTGTCTTATATAGGTCTAGTTGGTCATATCGACTGTGATTTCCTTTTCTAGATTCTTTTTCCGATTCCACCGAGTTCGTATCCTTTTTTCAGTTTAAGGTGACCCGAAATGCTATCTCTTTCCATTTTTTTAGCACTGGCAATCACTTTGCTTGAAAGCTATTTTCTAGCAGTATTAAAACTTATTTCGTGTGTGTGTGAGCCATAACTTGCCAAAAACTTTAAGAATACTTAAAAGTATAAATTTTACACACTTTAAGAGTCATTCACAAAAATTGAAAAGCTTAAGCAAATCTAGCTGTGATCTACATATTTACTGAACTCTACATGATTGTAATATTTCCACACTGCGTAAGGAAACAAGAAAAAAATTTAATCACTTCAAATAGAGGAAATTTCCATAAATGAATGTAATCAAAAACTGAAAAAAATGCGTCTTATAAGCAGGCACAAATACGATAAACATGAATGACAGATAACTAATGCTGTGAAACCCTTAGCACAAAAACTATTGATGAATTTTAAGTGTTTATTCGTACATCATTAGATATTTTTGGCAAATGTTCACCTTCTTTCATATTCATTGGCGGTGAATGAAGAGAATCTTAATAATGGGAAAATAAACTGTGAAGATTGCTTTAAAACAATTTTGTAAACTTTTCAGAAGATTGTTTTGGGAAATTGATTACTGAAAAAAGTTATATACAGTTATATTTATTACCGACACTATAAAACTTTAATTTATCTTTCAGGAGTAATGAAAAAGTCTTCACTGTTTTCCAATCAAAAGATTTGCAATGTCAATGTTTGATAATGGCTAATTCTTTTTTTTTAGTACAATCTTTATTCGTTGTGGTGTGAAAAGTATGAGAAATAGTATCCATTGAGGTAGATGGAGAGTAAGTTTCTTGGAATCGTTGAGTAAAATATCCTTTTTAGAAAAACTGGAAAATAATTTGATTTACTATTTTACTCTCAGAGTGAATGTAAACTTTTCTTCTTTTCTGCTGTATAGCTAGTAAATATCTTTCTATATTTGGAACTATTAATAAATTTAAAAACAATTATAATCTCTATTAGAATTCAGATATCTAAAAATTAATATAGTTATTTGAGAAGTTATATAAATCTACTCAAATTTTATTACCTGATTGAAACATTTTTTCTTTTTTTATTCTTAATTACTATGCAATTTTAGAACTTATGAAATTACTTGTAAGTGTTGAATTCAAAATAGATTTTAAAGGTCGTTTTCTGTTTTGCGAACTGTGAAGGTAAGCCTTCTCTTATTAGTGCGTATTTTGAATTATAATTAATAGTAAAAAGAAATGATGTGAGGGAAAAAACACGCAGAAGTTGTAAATATCATAAATTATTTTTAACTATGACTCTAATTGCTAGCTTAGTCTATGAAGTATAATACTAATTCCTTTGTAAGCATTTCCAATGTAAGATCTAACTATATTTTAAAAAAAACTTGCTTATTTTAAATATCCAAATATATTTCCTAAATAAGCATCAGTTAAATTATTTTGGTGAAGCTTCAAAAATTTTAAAGTTCTCATATTTAGATTATCTAGCAGCTCTAAGTCTTTTATGGATTCATGTTAACAATGCAAAAAAATATCATATGAGTATCATGTAAGAATCTTTTATTTTCATAACAATTACTAATACTTCCATAAGAATTCATTAATATCATCAAAAGTTTCAATATGTTTTCTCGATTTTTTTAAAGAAGCAATCATTTTAGAATATGCTGTAGACATAAACATAAATTAAACAATGTTTGAGTTTTATGAATAGAAATGGCAGCTAATAAAATATCTAAAGTTAGTTATAAAAATATTAATTTATTCCAAACTTCCATAAAACATACAGGTTTTTAATGAAGAATCAGTGGAAGAGAATTAAATATAAAAGTCCTTTTTTACTATTTTTCTGAAGAAAAAAAAAACATTATTTTTTGCTCTTTTATAAAAATAATTAAATTTTCCTTGCGTATGATCATTCGTCCCCTATTAAATTTATTTTACTGTAGCCGCTGGTTTTTATGAACTCTTAGGGATAGTAAAATAGTTCCTAAAATCGGAAGTTCGTAAACAGAAAAATCAATGTTAGATCTTAAAACTATTTTATATCAGACTGTTCATTATAAATAAACAGCTATTTAAAAAAGTATTTAATACGCTCTCTATATATAAAATGCACACAAAATATACTTAAAAACAATCCTTATTTTAGTATTTTAATTATGAAAAATAAGGCCCAATAACCACTTATTTTACCTTTTTTTTCAATGTAGGAAAGTATTTTAGTTACTTTCTCAAAAAAGTATGGGTGGTTATCTTAATAGTGGAAGTATTTGTGTACCAGTTATATATATATATATATATATATATATATATTCTAGTGGTATTGGTATAAGGTAGCTTTATCGATGTTCTGCAAATCTTGAGTTATTTTCAAAATCATAAAATGTTGTATCTCTCAGATTTTTATAAGAGGCCAAATTATAAGAGCCCGTCTAGGTAAATCAAGTGAGACTTAAACATCCCAATTTTTAAACGTTTCTGGAAGTACGGTGTCTTACGTCATGACAGCATACACAGCTCGACAAAGTAAAATGGTTGTTAACGGAAAATGAAACTCAATAAAAGAAGCCAACAAGAATGAAGCGGATTGAAATGTTTAAAAATCAAACAACTGCAGAAAAAGTGACCGCAGAGTGTAATCAGCATCTGCCTTCTCCAGTATCAGTGATTGCAGTCAGAAGACACATTTATTAACAGAACATTTATGGCATATCAAGAATTTCCACACCAATTGTCACAATGTTAATGGCAAACATTATCTACACTGGTGTCATACTCACAAAACTTGGTCAACAGATAAATGAAAAGAAGTTATATAGTCTGACAAATCGTCTTTAACATTTTTCCATATGATAAGGTAGATGCCCTTTTGGAAAATACTTACAAAAGCATGTGGTCATGAGTGTCTCCTTCCTATCTCTTAAGTAAGGAAGTTAATGTGTCTTGATATGGGCAGCCATGTCGTGATTTTCTGCTGGACGAATCGTAACACTGAAAGAAGGATCAGATGGGAGAAATATGGAGAAATTTTAGCCGACCTGGCCTGTCAGGAAACAGCTTGTAAATTGGTCAGTCTTATTTTGCAAACTATTTCTTTCCAGGATGATAATGAATTTATCTAGCACTGGTGCATTCATAGTTTGACGAACATGAGAATGCAGTTAAACATTTATTTTGAACCACAGTAACTCGACCTCAGTATAATTATACCATTATGGTCTATTTTAAAGAGTTTAATTCGGAATCAATATCTTCTACTTGCATTTCTCTCCCTGGACTTTCCAATGTTTCCATAAAATGGTACAATAATCTTCTAAACACCATTCAGGTTTTGTATGAATAAAACTCAAGTTGTATTATATGCCAAAGGTAGTCTTACATTATACTAATAAAGGATGCTTAATAAAGGATTTTCGATCAGCTGTGATTTCTTTGAAGTTAATAAAATGAGTAACACATCTTCACTCAACTCATCAGATAAATGTTTTTGGCTTCCTCAGCTTCAGTGGTTTCATTAATAATGTCTGCATGTCAAAATAACCTTGATATCTTTCTCTCGGACCATTCAAAGCATATATCGACACGTCTCTGTGTCTAGATTATCAATTTTTCAAGACGATTCTAAACAATGATCATTCTTTGTAAGATTATCTTACTGTATTTGAACATGAAATTTTCGATTATAGTCTATATAGGAAATAAGACAAAAATTAGATTAAGAATGGAAAATTCCACAAAAATTTCTTCAGAAAATTTGAGATAATAATATCAACAGAGCAATTAGTTATCCCCAATTCAAAGGATTAATGATTCTTTAGTAAAAACGTAAATTCTAATTTCTCAGTCATAAAATTAAAAAAAAATAGATGATAGAAAATAAACACACGTGAAAGGCGCATGAAAATGTGTTCACAAAAAGGAGAATTTTCAAAATTCTATTTCGTAAATGGAAACTAAAATTATTATCAGATCTATGAGAGTATATTAAGGACAAGTCACTAATTCGATTAAGAGAGGGTGTTTGTAAAATAAAAGTTAGTAAAAACGAACGCCTACTTAATATAACTGCTGTTTATTTATAAAAAAATATTTCTCAAAAATAAAAACATATTATACTCATTTCATAACACTAGTTTAAAAAACAAAATTCAATTAATGATTTTGTTCGGACATTATTCTATCAATCAAATATCTGACATAATCTGCCGTGAGGTGTTGATTAATAAAAATAATACAACTGAAGCTGGTATATTAAATAAGACTATAAAAAGGTCATATTAAATATGCCAAAGGCGAAATTTTTAAGAAAGTGTGCTAAAAATGATGTGGAAAAATAAAAATTTAAATAAATAAAAGTATTTGTAAGTTTAAGCTTCGTTCCGTTTTTAAAACTATTTTATTTTCTGCTCATAAAATAAATGCTTTTTATGTTAAATAATATATTAAAACGAGACAAATATGATAAAAAACAATCTTAATTTTTTCAAAATTACTATATAATAGTTTTATATAATTTGTTTTGAACAATGAGAAATTTTAAAATACTTCATGCCCTTTTAGTTCCTGCAAAAGTCACAAATGAAATAATTTAATATTTTTTACGATTAGAATTTCTATAAGTGTAGGCCAGGATTTCTTAATCTTTTCCTTCTGTTTGACTTTATAATATTCACGAAAATTGCACGATCCCATTAATATTGTGTAAATCCAACACATACTTGAGTGAAACTGTCAGATTCTTCATTTGTGCTGTGGTATACTAATGCAGTTTTATTTTATTAACTTTAATACTAGGAACAACGTGAAAATATTTTATAATTAGGTATATAAGAAATTTAAAATAATAATAAATTCAACTAATTATAGTTTCTAATTATAGTCTTTCCGTTAAGTATAACCATTTGGAAGGTCACTACTGAAAATATCCATTTACTACTAACTGCGTAGATGTGATGATTAATTATTAATGGAGGGGTGTGCCCGTTTATTTCAAATGATATTATCAAATTTAAAAAAAAGTTCGTACCCTAAGTCGAAACTATTTTTTTTTACATGATTCTTCTTATTTGATCAGCACTTTGATTTATAGTGATTGAAGACGAAAATGTGGTTCACAAACATGTCAATGCCACAGAAGAAAAGTAAAAGAATGTTTATGATTTCAGAAAACATTTAAAAAATTTTTTCAAATTTTAAGTTAATGAAATATCAACGTTTCTAAATTTTCTGTAAACTTTAGAATATTCTTTCTGTGCAGTCTTTCAATTTTCAAAGCTCAGAATCAATTATAATTAAAATCAATGGTATGTCATCAAAAGTTCGCATTTTTTTAATATTACTAATTATTACAATTACAATTACTTTTTATAATTACTTGTGTAATTATACTTAACTCAAACAATTATAATACTTATAATTTTATAATCTTATAACTACTAGTGCTTCATAGAAAAAAATTTTTCGTGGAGAATCGTAAAAAATGCTTTCCCATGTTCTAATTAACTTTAAATTAATCCTCTCGAAAAACTCATTTTACACAGATATTTTAAAAAATTATACCATTTATGAAATTTTCTTGATAATTTCATTCAGTTCAACATTCTCGGAGCTCAGTGAAGTTGTTATAATTTTGTTATTTCCTGTTATTATAAATACTAATGTATGTGTGTCCACAAACAAAATCCTAATTAAATATTTAGTAGATTATTAAACTATCTCTTATTGTATATAATATATAGTATTATATATATAATATATATTATTATTATGCTTAATAGAGAGTAAAAACTTTCAGCAGCATATCAATAAATGTTCTTAAAACGTTAAATATCGAAACTATCTCTCTATTGAACTCAGAAATGTTTTAATCGAAATATAAATATTAATTTTGTAGGGTGACAAATCTTTATTTGTAATAAAAATTTCTTTTAAAAACATTTAAATTCATTTTAATCAATAAAGATAGCACAAAAAAAAACAATTACAAAATCCTTTATTATGAAATGTAGTACAGCTTTATTAACAAATTAATATTTAATTATTAATGTTTAGAAACTTTTTAACGCTGTATAAAATTTTTTATAGTTATATTCAATGTCATTAAATTTAATTTAAAACGATATTCACAGTACAGGAAAATAATGGATGATAGATAAAAAGAGATGATTCGGAATAAAAGTTCTGCTATAAAATATTTAGTTAAATTCTAATGTTTTCTCATATATAATACGTTTCTATTATATGGAATCAGATTAAAAATAAATTTAGTACTAAATGTAGATTTTCTTATTCATATTTATCATTCAAATGCTTTTTTTTTTTTTTTGCTTTGATTATTAAGATTATTGTATATTAATATATCCACTTACTTAATACTCAGCTTAAAAAATTTAAACTCTAAAATATATAAAAAAAATTTAGAAAAGGTTTTTCACATACGGTTATCCTCTAGAAAATATACATTTTATATTTCGCCAAGGAGTAGTATCACATCCCACACATACATGGTTTCAAAAAAAAAAAAATGTAGTGTAGAAAATAAAATAAAAGTTTTGAATTGCAGCCCGTAATTTTCTGACTTAAATGTAATAGAAAATATTTGAGGATTATTCACAGGATAAGTTTATAAGAATGAGAAGCAATCTTAAACTTTCGATGACCTTGTTAACACTTTTTATGATGCAAGAAAGTTAAATGCAAATTACTGAGAAGACCTATTAAAAAGTATGCCAAACAGGATGGCACAATGTCTACAAAGAGGCAGTGCTGCAATAGATTATTGTTTTCTAAATGTCCTTTAAATTTAGATATTATTTTTTTTTTATTTTTTTAGACCAAAATGTTATAAATCTGTTTCATTTATTAGGCTACCTTTTCATTCAAAAAGCAAGAAAATTTTTATTACAATTAAATTTTTGTAACTTTAAATGAGATTTGGAAAGATCAAATATTGTTTCAATTTCTCGGATATATTTGAAATTAAGATCTGTCCTTATAATAGTGAACATAGTGTTTTAAAATGTGCTTTAATTTTTTAACAGTATAGAATTATAAAGACTCTCGAATAGTAACAATATAGAATTTTTACCAATACAATACTCAAATTTTCCTGTGAAATATTGTTTTCGGAGAAAATATTTTTTGTGTATTTGTTTTGAGTTCCACTTCCTATTTTTAAGATTTTACATTTGCTCTAGATATCTTTAATTTGCATTGCTAATTCTTTCCAATTATTGATCAATTTGGCTAGGGAAGAAAAATATTTTGAGTGGTTTTTATTTATTTATTTTATTTACAAGAATAATTTTTTCGCATTTTGTTCGAAGAAGTGTTAAAATTCTCTCGTAAAACAATGTTGAATTCTTTTCTTGTCGGTAAGGGCATTCCACTTCTGAGACTCGAGTTATAGATTCGTCATAATTAAAAAAAGAGAATGTTTTACGAAAACTAAGGAACCCAGGAAGTTAAAAACTTCAACATGCAAAATAATCAATGGATGATTTTAAGCCAACATTAAAATTAATAATTTTAATAACTAAACAGAATTTTTATAATGCTATGTTTTTACAAACAAATTCATTTTTATTTCATAACTTCTTTTATAAATTATAATTTTCTTTTTATAAACATTTTTTTAAGATACGGCTCTAAACTAATATATAGAGGTTTTCCTTTTGTTTAACCAGAATTGTGTCCATCGTGTCAGCTTGAGTCCCAAAGAAATGATTTCTCTTTCTAATGAATATATTTTCATAAACACACAATAAAAATGAATATATTTTCATAAACACACAAAATAAACTTTTCCTCTATATTTGTAAGAAAAATTATATTCGAATATGTTTTTAGAATTGCATTAAATATTGATGTCTATTTTACTGCCTCAGGTTTCCTTTACCAAAAATATTTCATTTCTATTAAGTTAAATCTGTATTAAGTTATAAAATTAGAATCGCAAGACCAATCAAGAATATTGTGCTTTATAATATTGCCCAAACACTCTTTTTTTACTAAAGATAGAAGAATTACTTTTCTTCCCTCATTAGTGAAAAATACGTTTGAAACCATTTTTAGGATTTCATTACAGATATTATAGACAGTTTTTACAACTGGCCCCATTTTACATTTTTAGATCCCCTTTACAAGATTTATTTCCATCCTATCATACTGAAATGTAAATGGAAAATAGTCGTAGATACATTCATGAAATTGCATCTTCAATTTTCTAAAAAAATCTGTAAATGTATTTTTTTTTTTTTTTTTGGTGCTACAGTACAAACCGTAATCAATTATCTATTTTACTGTGTTAAATCAGTTTTTATCAGAATTATTTATAATGTAACGAATTGAAATCGAATTACAAAAGCGAGCGCAAAGATTGTTTTACAATATTACTCAGTCATGAACTTTGTTCTTCCATCTTATTCGAAAAATGTTTTTGCAGCTGTTCTCATAATTGTATTGTATACTGTTGTCAATTACCATTTTAGAATTTTAATTTACATAAATTAAAACAGTTAAAAAATTTTAAATAATAATTTCATCATGAAGATTGGTTTCAAAACTGATTTAAATTAAAGTATGTAGTTATAAGA
>JAPDSC010141411.1:0-13113 GCA_026290005.1 Latrodectus geometricus
AATTTTGTGATTTTTATATTTTAACTGCGGTTTCAAAATGAAATATATTAAAAGGTAACTTAAATAAAATGTGTTTTGGTGCAGTTTTTGTCCCTTTCTGGACTTTGCACAACACAAAATTTAACCTATTTTATTGAGCAATGACAAAATAAAGGAATGTTTTTAACGCGAAGATGCGTTGTTTTATAAGTTTAAATCGATTCTAAATATTAATGTGATTATATACATCAAGATGTATTAGAAGTGTGGAAAATTAAATATTCAATAAAATGTGAGTTTAGACATCTTTATCTTAAATTTTTCACTGATCATACTCGAAAAATACTTTAAAAATATTTATGTTAATATTACATCAATTTGGGCGAATGGCAACATTTATGAGTGTACAACTATTCAATAAAATATCTTTGAGATAATTTTGAATTCACCAGTCAGAATTCACTCCCTGCATCGTAACATTCTGTAACGTATCTGCTAAGCATTGGAAAACACCCTTATAGACTTCAATCGGACAGCGCACATATCGAATGTCATCATTTGTGTGATTAGCGGTTCGTACTTGCTCAGGATCAAGCTCACCAAATACTTATTTAAAACTAATTAGATATATTTACTGATTAAATATTTGAAGACTATGAATTAGGCTCGGTATGAACTCCATATGGCTTTATTTAAAATAACTGTAGGTTGCCATGTGTCTGCAATTGCTCATGGGTCACAAATGGTAAACTAATCAAAATAATTTTTGTAAAAGTATTCTGAAGTGCATACAAAACTTATTTGCCGATTCTTGTCCGTAAAAGAAAATATTTCAGTATTTAAAATAAATGTTTGCCTAATTATTGCCAAAAAAGGTTACAATTTAAAAAATATAGACAAGAGTTGTGTGGAAATTCGATTATTCTAAATTTTCAAATTTTACTCAATACTAAAATATTGGACTACTAGGAAATAGTTTCTACATAATGTTTTACACACACAGCTCTCTAATGAATTATTTTAATAAAATTCTTATAAATTAGTAAAATTAAAAGTATTAAAATTCTTTCTTTAAAGTGATCGTTAGCTTCCATACTTTGACATCATATTAACATCACACACACAGGTTTTCTAAATCCACTACTCATACATTTTTGTACCACTAAAATTTATTTAAAAGATTGAAATTTTAACTGTATAAATCTATTTAGTAAATTGTATATCTATTTTTTCCTCTCTTTTTAAATTTAACTAATTGAGTTTTATTGTATGCAGTAAAAGGATGACGATACTGATATTTTTGTTTTGCAGTTCTGCATATACGTTTTCTTATTACTTATTTTGCCAAAATAATTTTCTTGACTTATACAAATTTTATTTTCCAGTTTAAAATTCATTCTGTGAGACAACACAGCAAAAATCAGTATTTTTCTTATACAAGTTGCCTCTCCATGGATAACTTGAAAATTAATCTCTATATGATCACACAAAGTTGAGATATGTTTTATTTCTTCATCTTCCAAATAAATGTGATAGCATCAATTTTAATAATTATAGTTTAAATAAGTATTAATGTTTAAAATTTTCCTACTCACAGCATTTAATTATAAATTATTTATCATTCTGAAGACTTTTTTTCACTCCAATTTCGTTACTTTTATTGCGATCTAACACCCGAATTGTTAACATTAGTTTAGCAATTTATGAAATCAATTCCCATTTCGAACTAGGATGCTTGTAATATTTTGGATCCAATACTTTATGAAGATTCTAGACAAACGGACCTTGATGTGCAAAATAATATCAGAAAACTGTAAAACAAACCTTCGTCATATTATACCACTAATTTAATTCTCAATCATATGTCATCTACAAAAAAAAAATGTTAGATGAATTTAATGTAAAATGCTTTTATGTATTGCGATTTTTCTCCTAATGAATTAGATAAAGGAATATATCGACTCAAATTTGGCACATTAAATTACTGATTTTTAAATATTAAGTATATTTCGATTGTAAATGCGATATTTCTTAATATTACCTGTTAGTTACTTCAAGAACTTTTTAAAACTTGTAATATTGCTATTTGATATAACGTGTTTGAATTTAGTAGCAGGAAATAAAAACTCAAAGAATCATTTGCTTTTCAAAAAATCACAGTGTTTGTTTGATACTAGGTAACTTTAGGATATGAATGTTATAATTTTTTCTTCTGCTTGAATTGTTGGTTTCACAACATCAAGAACGGTAATCATTGAGCGCCTAATTGAGTATGATTTTTAAATATTAATAATATTTTAATTGTAAATACAATATTTCTAATATGTATTACAATATTTCTTACTATGCAAATATATAATTATTATTTTAACTTCAAAATTTTTTCAAAATTATAGCACTATTTTAATATAAGTTTTGAGTTTAAAGGTGGGAAATAAAAGTTCAAAGAATCATTTGCTTTTCCGAAAATATTCACAGCATTTGTTAGATACTAGATAACTTTAGGGCATGAACTTTTTCTTCTGCTTAAATTGAGGGTTAGTTTCGCAACATTAGGAACGGTAATTCGTGGACCTAACAATTAAGTATAATTTATAGTAATAAAAACAACGAGAGAGAGAGAAAGTTTATTTAACTGAACCTAATTAATATTAACAAAACCTTATTAATAATATATAAAAAGACTTAAAGGCTTAACTCTTAAGTTTACTGACGTCACTACTTCATTCTGGAGAGAATTCATTTGAATGCTGTACAATAGAGCTGATTTTTAGAAATTAAAAATTTACGAATACTCAAGATTTAAGAACTAAATGTTTCCAGACATGGTTCCATGGATATGATGATTTTAACTTTCATTTATATTAATTTAAGTTTTTAAAAATATCTCTTTTTATGTGAACTTTAATTCATGCATGTTTCTTTTTTCTTTTCCCCCTTCATTTTTTATAGTTGAGAATTTTGAGTCTATATGTTTTTATTGTAGAATCATATATTTAACAAACAGCATTGTAATACGAAGTTTACATTCTATACGCATGGATTTGTCAATCCATGTTTTTTATGTTCCAGAAAAAAAAAATCTACGTCATTTTGATTTGCAACCCTTTTTTTTTTTTTTTTGCTGTGCTTTTTTTTTTTTTTAAACTGTGAATGAAGACACTTCAAGTATTTGAAAGAATTTTATCACTCATCTACGAACTTCTGCAAATAAACTTTCACTATTTCTAAGACTCTTAACGCCTTTCTCAAATTTGCTTATGAATGTTTAAGTCATTCATGTTTATCAGCCATGGGAGAGTGGGAATTCTTTGTCCTCGAAAAAAATTATGTTTTAGGAAGTAGTATATGCCCATTAACTTCATATTAATTTATAAATTTCAATATTTTGTTCATTTCTGCTATATGATATTGAAAAATAAGTACCTCAATAATAATTTAAATTTAGAGATAAATGGGTACTTACTTATTATGACGACTACCTTGGTGATAAAAAAATTTTGTGTCGAGACTAACACGATTTAAGCAATATTGACATAATATTGATTATTTCAAAGCCCTCTATAACATGTTAATGCCTAGGTTTCTTTAGGTAGTCGTCATATTACTTTTTTTTTCTGCCGATATATCTAGGTAGTCGTCAGAGTATCTAAGTAACAAAAATTTTTTTCGTCGCAAGCATTTAAGCTTAAGCTATTATCCTTAGAATACAGTAAGTGACATTTAAAAGTTACAAATGGAATTGATATAGAACATATATTTTCTATTAAAAAGTCAAATTTTACATATTTCACTTGGAAAAAAAGGCGAAGAATAGGTGCAGTTTGGACGAAATTTTTTCACAAAACAGAAAATTGTTTTTAAACAAAAAAATTGTAGCTGTTGAGCAAGTAACAAGCATGTTTTTGTATTACCCGGTAACATGTAACAGGGAAATTTTCCTTTTCTTACTAGAGAATTATATAGTTTAATAGCATTGGGCTTGGTTGAATATTTCATTAAAACAATGATTTGATGCATTGAAAAACCGCTTAAATAATGCAAATTGCTCTAGTGAATATAAATTAGTTGACAGTTTAGAAAAGTTGAATAGGAATTAAAACTTTTATATTAAATACGTTTCTAAGGAATATATTCGCAATTAAATAATTATTTTATTTTAAAATATTTATATATAGGTAAGACAATGGGTTGGCTATTTAGACAAACATATTTTACTTCATATATTTGTTACATTTACTTATAAAATAAAGCGAAACTTTCTTTTTAACTTAAAAAAAACTAAACTTTTTTGTTACAATAAATAAATAAACGAACGCATTAAAATATTTTGCTGTAATTTATTGAGATCGTGTAACATACAATGTATCCAAACTTCTCAAATTTCATTCGGTTGGTACGAATAAAAATATGAAACAGAACAGATTTCGATTCAACAATTAAATTATTTATTAACTCAAATGTTATAATTGAAAGCAGTAAAAATTAATTTTATTTTGAGATATATTTCTCTATTGATATTGAAATTATGAAGCAAACAATCAAGCATAGAATAGTAAGAAGAGTTGAAAAGTTACGAAGTTTCTTAGAATTTAATTTTAAAAAGCTGAAGGCTGTTAAAATATTGTACTCGCATTGACAAGACGAATAGATCTCTCCTCAAGATAAAGCGAATTTTTTGGTCTGTAAGATAAGACGATATAGCCGTGGGCTCAACACTCTTATCTTGCATGTTTGTTCCCGCAACTTGGGGGCAATGTAATTCCATTTGCATTTTATAATTCAATGTCAAATATTATTATTTACATAAAGTTCTGCTTTCATAAATTGCACATTGTTTTGAGAATTTTAAAAAATTGTGGAACTACTTCCATACAAAAGTTTTGTACATCCGCAAATTCAGCCAATCAAATTTCTTCTACCATGTTCCTCACTCCAGAGTTATCCAATGAGGAACGCAGTTATAAAAATAGCGCGCTTTACACATGCTTCTGATTGTAAACAAACAAGTTTGTTGACAATTAACGTTGAACTTAATATTTGAATTTTTACGATGACTTCAATTATGAATTGTTGCTTACATTGTGGGAAGGAAAATCTTGGAATTGTCTCTCCTTTTTCTGAAAAAAGTTGGAGCAAAGTAAAGGATTGCATTGACAAATGGATATTACTTGATTGTTATGAGCGTACAATTTCTGAGAACTTAATGCTTCTGGAAGAAGACAAATGTTTCAGTTTACCTACTGATAAAACTCTTGGATACCATAAAAAATGTTACCAACTGTTTACCGATAAAACCAGAATTTCTGCTGTTGAAAAACGATGTAAGAATTTATCAGAAGGCAATGAAAATATTGCTTTAGAAAACACACCTAACCGTGTAACACGAAGCAAAAGTAATCCTGTTTTTCAAAGTAGATCTCATATTTTGCCAGAAATATGTATAATATGCCAAGGAGAAAAATTTGTGAAAGAGAAATATTCCGGGAAAAGGAAAAGGGAAAAACTAAGTAAATGTGAAACAAATACAAATAATTTGTTGTCTGCAGCAATTGAAAAAAATGATGAAAACTTATTGCATCACTTAAGAAATCAGGATATTGTAGCTATCGAAGTTAGATACCATCGTTCTTGTTACAAACATTATACAAAGTTTTTAACTGTAAAACCATGTGAATCTGTAACTTCAGAAATTCTATATGAAAAGTCTTTTGAAATTTTTTGCAAGGAAATTATAGAAGATAAAATTATAAATCAGCATGTTATTTATGAAATGACTAAACTTACAGATTTATTTGTAAAAGTTGTTCTTAGGGAGGAAAAAGAAGATATAAAAGGATATAGAAATGATAGATTGAAATATAGAATACAAAAAATGTATCCACAAATTGAATTTGTGAAAAGATCAGCTAAATACCTGTCTGAACTTGTTGTTTGTTCTTCTACCTCAAATGTTATTGAATTAAAAAATCGTTCTTCTACTGACAGTGAAGACAATGAATTTTCTTTATTTGAAAATCATGCATTTTCATCAAACATTTTGTATGATTTGTTTTCAGCAGCAAGTGTTATGAAAAACATTATTAATGATGCACCGAGTATGTCGTGTGAATGGCCACCAAAAGGGAAAGACTTGACAGTTGAATCATCGTGTAATTGTGTTCCAATACAACTATTTAACTTCTTAGCTTGGTGCATTGGTGCTTCAAATGATGTTACTCTTGATTATTTTGTAGAAGTAACTCAAGATATGAAGCTGAAAATTTTGTCTATTGCTCAAGATATTCTGTATTTAGCATCCAATGGTAGGAGACAAACACCAAAACATTTAGCTTTAGCCATGACCATTCGTCATTTAACTGGTTCGGCCAAACTAGTGGGATTTCTAAATGGATTTGGCCATAGTATATCTCACAGTTGTGTTTTGGAATATGACACTGCTTTAGCATATCAACAGCAAAAAAGCAATACTCTTTTGCCAGACGGTTTCCAAAAAGGCATTTTTACTACTTTAGTGTGGGATAACAATGATTTTGGAGAGGAAACTTTAACAGGTTCAGGTACAACCCATAATACTAATGGTATTATTTTACAATGGGAGGATATGCCAAAGAATAGTGTTACATTGCCTGAAACTAACATATCCGACTTTCGAAAAAAGTTTAAGAAACGTACCTTAAACCCACCTGCACTAAAATTGGAATATTTTACTGGTAAAAAAAAGTATGGTCCATCTATGTATAAAACACTACCATTAATTACAGAAGAAGAAAATAGACCCCAGCAGAATCCTTCCCGGATTATTGATGACATTTTTTATTTGTCTAAAACCTTATCAAAGGATGTACTTCCAGGTTGGACAGGCTATAATGTTGCTATTTTTAATTCTGTCGAAATACCATGCAAAACCAAAATTGGTTATTTGCCAATCTTAGATGCAAATCCTACACAAATGTCAACTGTAAATACCATTTTGCATCGTAGTTTGCAAATAGCCGATGAACTAAATATTGGAAATTTAGTTTTAGTCATGGATCAAGCTATCTATTCCAAAGCACAACAAATTAGATGGCAGAATGAGCAATTCCAAAAAAGGTTAGTAATTCGCATGGGTGAATTTCATACAACAGTTGCATTCTTAGCTGTCATTGGGAAACGTTTTTGTGATCCTGGCCTGCAAGACTTACTAATTGAATCTGGCGCTGTGGCCCAAAATTCAATAAATCGAGTTTTAAATGGGCATCATTATAACAGAAGCATACGTGCCCATAAACTACTGTGTGAAGCTCTTCAAAGACTGCGCTTTAAAGTTTTTCTAGAAGACCATGCTAATTCTGTAAAAGCTAAAGAAGTTATTGAGAATTTCTGCTTGTCATTTCCAACAGTACCTGTAACGGAAATTATTGAAAATGAGCAAATCCAGAAACTTTTAAAAATGTATCATGAGTATGTCACAGTAAGAAATTCTTCTTGTTTAACGTTTGAGTTATGGAGTTCATATATTGAAATGATCGAGATACTATTATTATTTATTCGAGCAACTAGAGAAGGTAATTGGGAACTTCATTTATCTGCTATACATTCAATGCTACCATGGTTTTTTGCTTATGATCGAATTAATTATTCTCGTTATTTGTCCATATATTGGTGCGAGATGACAAATCTTAAAGACACTCATCCTGATATACATGCTGAATTTTAATGGGCAAATTTTCAGTTCAGCAACAAGATCATTATAATTTTTCCAAGACTGCATGTGATCAAGTTATTGAACAAACTTGCAACAGACATACAAAAACCAAAGGTGGATTAACAGGAATAACTCTTAATAAAGGTGCAGTACATCGATGGATAATTTCACATCATTTGAGGGCAGGCATTTCTGTTGCATGTGAAAATATGGCTGGGAAACGTATTACCAATCGTAATATAAAGGAATTAGATTCTTCTCGTGTAAAACAGGATGAGTTGCACGTTCTTGCTATCTGCGAGAGTATTTGTTCCATGAACAATCCAGTTAAAAATGACAATGACTGCAATTTCCTATGGAATATAGTTTCTGGTAATGTTGCTCCTGAAAATGTGACAATGGACATGAGGAAAGCTTTCGAAATTGGAAATAGAGTTTTCATAACATTTCTTAAAGATAGACTATGTGAAAATAGCAGTATTGATTTTTTTAATCCTATTAAGTGTTTGAAACTTAAAACATTTACCGATATAGGAAAAACTGTTCCATTAAAAACTGAAAATGAAAACAATGCTCTAAGGAAGAATCAATATTTGTTGAGGCGAATCTTAATGATTTCTAAAATACAAAATTTAAATTTGCAAGATTTAATGAAATATTCTCTAAATTCTGTTCCTATAGCACTGGCCAATCATGATGGAACCAAAATGAGAACCAATAAAGCAACTTTGATGCGTTACTTAGAGAAAGGTTCAGAAATTGATTTAAGAAGCTTAAATATAACTGCTTCTGAGTCAGCTGTAATTGTAGATGCCATGGCTTTAATTCAGCAGCTGCAGCATACTGCTAATTCATTTGGAGATTATGCATTGTATATACTAAAATCTCTCATCAAATTAGCTAAAACTTTCAAATCTAATCGTGTAGATTTTGTATCTGACCGGTATCCTGTCATCAGTATCAAATCACCCGAACATGCCCGTAGGTCATTATCTGGTATACAAATAGTTAAAATTGGCCATCATACTCAAAAACTTCCTAAACAAATGAAAAAAGTTTTAGCTTCTGGGGTCAATAAAGAAGAACTGGTTGAATTCCTTTTTCAGTTTTGGAAAAATCAAAATTCAAATTTATTTGAGGACATTATACTTTTTGTCACACATCGTGACAAATGTCATAAAATATTTAATGATGCTGGGACACTAGTTGTAGAAAGTGTTCCTGAATTAGAATGTGACCACGAGGAAGCTGATACTCGTTTATTTCTACATGCTGCTCGTGCTTCAGCCTCACTTAAAAATATCATTATTAAAAGTTCTGATACTGATGTGTTCATATTAGGCATTTCCTTGGCTCGAAACTTAAATTCTCAATTATTTTTTGCCTCAGGAACCACATCTGAATTGAATTTATTAAACATAAATTTAATTAGTGAAAATTTAGGAAGTAATATTTCTGATGCTTTGATAGCTTTACATGTATTTACCGGTTGTGATTCTGTAAGTTCATTTCGCGGAAAAAGTAAAATAAAAGCATTGAAAAATATGGTGAAATCAGAAGACTATACATTTGCTTTTCAAAATCTTGGTAAATCATGGAATCTAAAGACTGATATTATAGAAAAGTTGGAAGAATTTACATGTGAACTCTATGGGCAAGCTAACTGCAGTGACATTGATAAATGCAGATATAATTGGTTACGATTAGGGTATGTAACAGATAACAATCTACCACCAAATAAGGATTCACTAATAAAGCATGTTTTACGTGCAAACTATCAAACTGCTATATTTCGCAGAAGTCTTTTTGAAAAAATAGGCAAGCCATCTCCAATAGGCCATGGATGGAGTATACGAGACAATGTATTATACATTAATTGGATGTCGTTAGAAGCTGTTCCTGCCAGTATCGTAGAGCACATATCCTGTAAATGTAAAAAGACTGCTTGTGTTGTTGCATTATGTTCATGCTACCGTTCTAAAGTGAAATGTACTGAAATTTGTGCTTGTAATGGTTGTAAAAATTGTGAACTAGAAGCTGATATAGATTTTGAGGGTGATGAATCTTGATCAGAATTGTGTTTTACCACTGATAATTTTTTTCTTTTTATTCAAGAAATTATAAGAATTATTTCTGTAAGTACATAAAATTTCAGTATTTTAATCAATGCCTTTCAAATGCTGTATATTTATTTGTTTAATAGTTAATTACTTTTTGGAGTAAAAACACATATTGAAGTAATTTATAATTTAAAATAATGTGTTATTCATATAAATATAATTGTATTCAAAATTATCATTATTTTGAAAAATTGAATATTATATTGAAGTAAGCTTGTATAATTTTGGTATTAATATTGTGTCTGCATTTCAATACTGTATATATTTTCTTCTTCACTTAAAAATATTTATATAATTATCTAATTTTAATTAGTTTTTAAATTATTGATTATATTTATTATTGTACAGTGTCAATCATATTGATATGTAAATTAAGTAAAAGATATATATTTCTTGATTTGGATGATTAAATCCATGATATTCTATATTTTGCTGAACAGTATTAATTCAATCTTTTATTATTTTTGAGGTTAACATTGAAATGTTTTAGACTTTTTCTGTCATCTTCCTCATTACTATAAAGATTATTTGTATGAAATTGCCCTATTTTATTTCACCATGTAGCTATTAGAATAGAACACATTAACAATTAAGTTTATTATGCATTATTTATTCAAACTTCAATTCCAATGTAATTTATCAATTTACATTTTATAGAACCAAATACTATTGTGAATACTAGTTAAAGTAATGTAATAAATAAATTCTATTTTTCTCATAAATATTTAATTTAAAAGTATGCTTCTAAAAGTACAATTTATTTTTTAGATATCATTTTATCTACTTATGAATATTTGTTTACTTATTTATTGCAGTGTAAACTAGGAAAAAAATCAAACAGTGAGGAAATTAATTGCATTTATTTTTCTAAAATATTAAATAGCGTGTAATCAACATCTATGTATATGAAATGTAAAAACTGGTTTGTGTGTTTCTAGTTTTGTTTTTAGCTAAAATGTACATTTTATTTATCTAGTACTTTCTATGTAAATATAAACATGATTCAATATTTATATTTTTATTATGATTTCTAGTGAAATAATATAGTCCTAATACTTATGATTATGGCAGAATTGATTAGTATCGTATTACATATTGTGTTATCGTGTGTATTCTTTTTTCACCGAGAAGTAAACAAACAAGAGTGAAATACTCGCATGTGATTGGCTGAATGAATATGTAACAATGCACGTGTGTTCAAAGGCACAATGAAAAAAGTGCATTGAATTTTTGTTATTTATAAAAAAAGGAGCAACTATTCTTTCCAGAACTTTTTGTATTTATGTTTTTTATATGAAAATAGAGTTTGATTTTATGTTTTTAAATTGCCCCCAAAGAAGTGGTACAAAACTCTATTTTTAAGCTCCTTACTGATTTCAGCCCACGGTCTAATAAGATTAATGCTTTCACTTTGAGATAAGACGAATATTCAAAATCTCTTTAATCACTGTTAAATCTAAATGTATATGATTGCTTAAAAATAAGCGATACTCATTTAAAATAAGTAATAAGTTTAGGTTTTAGTAGGTAAAATAAAAATGCAACCCACGTAAACAATTGAATTGTTACGATAAATAGATGGGGAATTTAAACATTTTGGTTTCATTTTTAACAGTTTGAGTGCGACGAAACTTGTTTTGTTAATTAAATTACTACGCATTTCATTCCGCACTTTTAGCATATGTATAAGAAAACTCTTCAGCACTGAAACAGTTAAGTACTTAGTGCTTTGTATATAACTAGCTCTAATATTTAAATCAATGTAACTTGCATTGATTTGAATATTGGCTTCAAATATTTTAAATAAGGAATTGTAATTTATAAATTACTCATCATTATACAAAATGAAGTTTTGATGCAAAATGCATGTTTTGATTGATATGAAGAAATACATATTCCAAAATATTAAATTTACAAAGCATTTTCTATGTACTAATATATAAATTAGTTCAGTTGTATTTTGTATTGAATGTAGTAGTATAAGATAATGATTGCAACTACATATGTAACTTTATTCTTTTTGAAATGTAAATTCCGTAAACTTGCTCCCAATATTAAATTTAAGTTCTTAATTCATAACGAAAAGTCAAAAATTTAGATTACATTGAAGTAAAAATTTATTAATTAAATAAACATATGAAATATTCGTTCAATATAATTTTGTTTTTCAATTTTAAAATATTATATTTTATACAGAAAAAAAATATGGTAAATTCGTCTAATAAGTAAATCACGTATAAAAATAATGAGAAATATTAACAGCCCTTTAGAACAATGAACTGTACTCAGTATCACATCGCATTAATTAACGTATATCAAATGTAGCAGTAAACAATTTTAATTTGATGACTTTTCCATTCAGAATAATAATACATTTGTAAGAGATACAGAAAAATTTAACTAAAGTTGTGGTATAAAAAATTAATTTACTAGAATCCTAAATATATTTTATATAATTGTATAATTTTCTATTTACCTATTTTATCCTCAGATTGTTGACTCAAATAAATAATTGCTTTTATTTCGCTCTTTTTGGATGATTGTGAGAGAGAACTTTCAACATTTTGTTTAGCGAGTGAAAGGTATTTCTCAAACTACGTTTATTTTGTTCTTCCTAAATCAATTCCAAATTTTCGAATACTTTTCGATTGTATTATACTGGTAACCAAAAAGTAAGGAAAAAACCACAAAAGTGGCAATAACTTTCCCAAAAAATAAAACAATTTAAATGAAAAAAAAATTGGTAAGTAAAAGGAACTGAACAACATGACATTATCGAAAGCAATGGCTCTGCTGTCAGAATACATCATTTGCGAGAAGCATATCAATGGATGTCTCAGAGCAAGGCAAGAACAGTCGCTGCGTTTCTGGGATTAGAAATCTGGTACAGCGAAATTTTAACAATGGCCTCCAGGCACATCAGTTGATCAAATAATTCCAATAGCGAGCGTTTGAGAGACTATGAGCAAGACAAAATCAAATAGAAAATGCTAGATGGCTGAATGTGAGTCCATCTGTGATTCATAAACTTTGGCAACGACTTGTAACTAAGGATACGACATCCAGGAGATTCAGCCAAGGACGCACATACGCTACCACGACTGCTGATGACCGATATTTGTCATTATGGACTAGGAACCGCAAATCCTGCTAAACTTAGATACTCCCTCGTTGCAAGCCCCGGAAGATTGGTAATTAGTTCAACCGTGCCTCGAAGGCTTCTCGAACGTGATCTTCATAAGAGGCGATCAATCATTAGAGTTCCGCTCACGTCACACCATGGGTGGGAACGTTTGCGATGGGAACATAAACATGTCCACTTTA
>JAPDSC010141411.1:13213-27265 GCA_026290005.1 Latrodectus geometricus
ACCAATCTCCTCGGAGTAATAGTGCACGAGGAACAACAGAGCAGTTCACGTTTACCCCTACGATGTGAGCGGATGAGTTCAGAAACCGGTTCTCTCTCAGAGATTTTGTATTCGCGACGTTTTGGCATTTTCTTAAAATTTAGTTAAGTTTCAATATATGGTGTGCATTGATATTATAAATAAACGATTAACCAGCACCCCCTTATCTGGTGACCAAAATTTGAACACGCATACTTGAATTTGAAAGTAACTCCAGCGCTACGTGGGATTTTTGAAACTTCGACGAGTGAATTCCTGTGGACACAGTTTCTACTTCTTTAATCTACAGTTCAATGAGATCTCAAAAGTCAGTGCTGAATGGTAATCATCCATAACTTCTACGATGCAGGTAGGATCTTTCTATAATTTTCTTAAACGTAGCATTAAGTGCTTTGGTTATTCACTGGGGTCAGTTTCTTGGAAAAATTGTGTATATATTTTAAAGCGAAGTTTTTTCAGTTAAATTATTATTTGTACATATTTTCCCCCATGAGTTATATTCCGTTAACTACTCCACAATTTTATCAATCCTTTCGCATCGTGCTGAGTTTTATTATTTGATTTACTATATTGTATTATGAGATATAAAAGAAGCAATGAATATTCATATAACTAATATTTTTTGTGTTTCTTGTATTTCTTATTTATATATCTTGATATTCGAAACTATACGCACTTCCCTATTATTGATTTGTATAACTTGTAATTATTTACCTTATATTTTTTTGCTAAATTTTGACCATGCTTTTATCTGATGATTTTTCCATTACTCAATTCTCCCTCCGAAGAGACACCTCCACAGGTTGCACACGTTTCGGTAAAAATACCTCCTTTCTGGAAAACTAACCCTTCCCTGTGGTTTATTAGGTTGGAATCATAGTTTTTCCTGGTGAATATAACCTCCGATCTAATAAAATTCAATCATGTTGTGTCCTGCTTAGATCCCGATGTACTAAATTCGGTACACGACATTTTGGAGAAACCACCTACTACCGAAAAATACGATGCCTTATAAAAACGCCTGATTTCTGTTCATTACGAAAGCGAAGCATCTAGAATTTTAACCTTATTGCAGGGAGTAGAATTCGGTGACCAAAGACCCTTCCAATTACTAAATCGCATGCGTTCGTTAGCTGGAGATACCGTAGGTGAAGCGCTTTTACGCTCGTTATGGCTCACGAGGCTGCCATATGATACGCAAACTATTTTAGCCGCTTTCAGCGAGGATGATTTGAATAAAATAGCCACAGTAGCTGACAAAATAAGCGATCTAGCTATCCCTTTGTATGTAAATTCTATCACCCCTAACTCTCATGATTCTGTCACGGCTCGCTTGGAACTCCAGGTAGCGCAGTTAACTCAACAACAGTTAGCGAATTAAGCACTGCCCTGGAACGCAGTTCCCGTAGCCCTAGGCGTAATTTCCGCCGATCATTTCAACGCAGCAGATCTCGCGATAGTTCTCGCTCTCGCACTAACTTCAGTCACTACAAAGAACGTACGAATGAACTTTGTTTTTACCATGTCAATTTCGGTGATCAAGCGCGAAAATGCCAAGCGCCATGTTCTTTTCGTCAGTCGGGGAAACTAAACTGGCGATCGCTCACTGGCCAATCTAGCGACCGCCAAGTGAATCGTATTCTTTTGGCCGACCCGTCTTCAAAATTAAATTTTCTAATCGACACAGGAGCCGACGTATCTGTTTTGCCTAAAAAATATGCTCCAAAAACCACACCCTCTGAAAATTTAGCCTTATATGCAACAAATGGCACTAAAATTTCTACTTTTGGCAACAAACGCCTCATTATTGATTTAAATCTCCGCCGAAAATTTTCATGGTTATTCGTCATTGATGACGTAAGCCAACCAATTATATTGGGTGTTGATTTTCTGAAACATTTTGAGTTGCTTGTCGATGTCAAAAATAACCGTCTGATCACTCTCGGACGTCTCTCGTCAAACGGTATATCTTTCAACAATTTTTCCCTAGATTCCATCATATCCGTACTTATCGGCGATTCCAAATTTGAAAAATTACTCGCTGAGTATCCAGAGCTTACAAACCCTTCTTTAGTAACAAATGACCTTAAAACTTATGAAATTTTCCATCACATTGAAACTAATGGACCCCCTGTATTTTCCAGACCTCACCGTTTGGCCCCAGAATTACTCAAAGCAGCGCGTTTAGAGTTCAAATACCTAATGTCTCGGGGAATTATTCGACCGTCCAAAAGCCCTTGGGCCAGTCCTCTCCACATGGTCCGCTAATCTAAATGTGATTCGCGCCCTTGTGGCGACTATAGTCGCTTGAACGCTGTGACAAATCCTGACAGGTATCCCGTACCCCATATTCAGGATTGTACACAGATTTTTTTCGGCAAAAATATTTTTTCTACCCTCGACCTGGCAAGAGCGTATCACCAGATTCCCCCGAAAACTCTCTCTGCTGTAACCACCCCATTCGGTTTGTTCGAATATCTTAAAATGTCATTTGGACTTCGTAACGCCGGTCAAACTTTCCAAAGATTCATACATCAAGTACTTCGCGGATTGGATTTTTGCGTTCCCTACTTCGATGATCTCCTTACAGCATCGGCAACCGAAGACGAACACATTAAACACCTTCTCATCATTTTTGACAAACTCCGCGAATACGGACTAAAATTGAGTCCCTCTAAATGTGTTCTTGGAAAAACATCAGTCTCATTTCTTGGTTGCTTAATAACACCTACTGGCGTAAGCCCTTTTCCCGAAAAGTCAGCAGTAATTTCTAACATCCCTAGGCCTGAAACACGGTCTGACTTTAAAAGATTTTTAGCTATGCTAAATTTTTATCGTCGTTTCTTGCCTTAGGCCGCAAGCCCCACTTCATTCACTTCTAAAAAATTCTAAAAAGAATGACAAACGACCTGTTCTTTGGACAGATGAAACAACTGCCGCGTTTGAAAAATGTAAAAGCGATTTAATGAATGCAGTCACCCTTGGTTTCCGTTCCCCTGATCAGCAGCTATAATTAATGGTAAATGCTTCCAATATCGCCATAGGAGCAGTATTGCACTCCCAAAGTACCGATGGCTTACAACCTTTAGCTTTTTACTCCAAGAAACTGACACCAGCTGAAACCAAGTTCAGCACATATGATAGAGAATTATTGGCTATCTATTCTGCTGTAAAACAGTTTCAGCACGACCTTGAGGGACAAACCTTTTCTATATTTACTGACCATCGTCCACTTACATTTTCGTTTAAGAAAAATTCCAATTCTGCATCTCCTAGACAAATTCGGCAGATGAATTTTATTGCTCAATTTAGCACTGACATTCAACACGTTTCTGGATCAAACAACCCAGTTGCCAACGCCTTATCAAGAATTTTCACCATCAATCGTAATAACACCACCGATTTCTCACGTTTAGCTGAAATCCAGGAAAATGATGCACAACTCAATCAATTACTATCAACTTCAGGTAGTTCTGTAAAACATATATGCATAAAATATAGCGTTTTTTGAGTGTCCTGAAGACCCTACATATACTACTCATAGGTACCCGTTTATAGAGTAGGCAACCATTCACACACAAAGAAAGTACATCCATGCCCGAGCCAGGATTCGAACCCAGGTCCCACCCATCTGTAGTCAGGTACGCTAACCACTAGACAGGATGGGCGGCTAATATCCAGTTAAAGCAATTGAATGAAATTTCTCTCTCTGCAAGTTTGTGTATTTATAAAAGTATTCCACAATATTACAAAATTGTAAACATATATTTTTTTTTATTATTGTATGTATTTATAAATGGAAATAAATGTGTCATCATGTTAGCTATTAATCTGCTTGTCTTACAGGCGATCACATCACTACGTCATTTGCTTTTCATTCGAAGTTGAAAAGTTTTTTTTCGTGTTTATTCATTGCATTTTTTAATACTTTCATCAGTTGACACTTCTTCTGCAATTTACACCAGAGTCTACTTTCTAAAATTCCTGAATAGAACGTTCGAGCAACAGTGCTTCATTGAAGTTTTCGGAAAATTGTTTCAGGCTGTCTTCAATTACGAAGTTTTCTAAATAAGGTCTGGCTATCGCTTTTTCAGCATCATATCAAGCATTGATTGACAAGCGCTTTGCACTTAAAATATCATTTTCATAATTCAATTCCAATCCATATTCACTTCTGGTAAAAGTTCCTTACGATAACAGCACAGAAAGCTATTAACAGTCAAGATTGGAGTTAGATTGGACTGGAGAAGCTCCACTTATAGGAATTGCTTAATAAAATCTGAGACTTCAATATCAGTTAGTTATCCACGATTCGAAGGATTTACAATACTCTAATAAAAACGTCAACCCAAGTTTCGCAACCATAAAATTAAAAACAAAATTTTTTTTTTAAAAAATATAAGGTGATAAAAACATTAAAATCAGTTAATAAAAAAATATTTCAAAATTTTAGTTTGTATATAGAAATTACAATTATTGTATCTACGGGACCAGTCATCAGTTCGTTAAATCATTAGAGCCACCTACCCTGTCTAGTGGTCAGCGTGCCTGACTGCGGATAGGGAGGTCCTGGGTTCGAATCCCTGTTTGGGCATATATGTACTTTGTTTTTGTCCTTTCTTTGGATGAATGAGGTGTGTTTAATTATAAAAAAAAATTGCCTCTAGTTATCATCTTCAATGTGAGCTACAAGCATGTTAGCATAAAGTTTCAAAAATGTCCGTTATAACCTAACCTAACGTAACCTTAAAATAGAGGTACGTATAAACGAGTGTCAACTGTAATTACTTTTATAAAACTTTAAATAAAAATTATATGTAATTCTTGGTAATCGTTTACTGAATATATTTTATTAAAATATCTAATTTTAGGAGAGAAAAAATGATCAAAACTTGATTCATAATCGTTTCCTGAAAATGTGATGTAGTGAAAAGATGATAAATAACAAAAGTATGATATGATATTAGTAATGTACAAAAATATTATGTAGAGATGAAGCGAAATAACTGAAGCTTTCCAATTCAAGAAGGGTGTAGAAATATTTCCCATACAAGAAATCCTTCCCTGTAAATTCCTAAGCAAAAGTTCATTCCTCCCCGAAAGAGAGAAAAACAGTAAACATAAACACAGATGTTTCCCCCATCATTGCGTTCAAGGCTAATCCCGCACTGACGACGTAAATGAAAACGACCGTTGCAGTGTTCCAGGGGATGGAACACCTTGTTTTATTCAATGATTCTACGTATACTATATGCGTAAAAAATGTAAAGTAATATAGAATAAATAGTTCAATGGACAGGCAACAAAATAACATAGAAATGTTTTTCCAAACATTTATTTTTATATCACAAAAAATGTTAAGGAAAATTTCTTAAAAATAAAGGGATTTAGATAACGTAAAATAATTGAAATTATTTGTCGTCTTGTGTGGTGCTGCCATCTGTTATCAAAGAAGAACGTTTAAAGAACATTTAAAAAAAAATTTTGACCCATTTATCTCTAAATGCAACGGTTTGGTATGAATTTAAAATTTAATGTTCCATCACATGGAACACTGCGCCAGAAAGGGTTTAGCAATAAAGAGTTTGGAGACACCAAAACTCGTCTTAGGAGCTTATTAGGATTATGCAATTATACAACAAAGATTACATACCTGATTATGCTGAAATCGCCTATCCATTGATGGAGCTCATTAAAAAAAAAGAACCAGAATTGCTCGAATGAAAAGAAATCATGACGTATCATTCCAGAAACTGAAAGATCAACTGATGGAAGCAACAGAGCCCAATAAAGGGGTTCATTCACTTCAAAGTGGAATAGGTGCATGTCTCTCTCAAATAAAATAAGTTGCTATTTGTCCGTGTGTCATGCAAGCCAGAAATTATCCAAACCACAATAGAACTGGCCGATTATAGAACTAAACCTGATGTTATTTTCTTTTTTTTTGGTTTTTTTTTTTTTGTGAGCGTTAAAGAAGTTTGAGTCATGAACATTCGGATCATTAGTGAAGATTCTGACCGACACAATCCTGTGAAGAATTCTCCACATTCATCAAAGCTTCAAGGGTGTGCTTTAGCTTTAAAAAAATATATAATTAATTTATTCATTGCCCAGAAAGAAACCTGTTTCCCGACCAGTGACATTTGAACATCTATTAGAAATTTTTTTTAAATACTCTTTTTTTTGATTATGAAAATTTTTGTGATTTTATTAGTTTATTACCAGTGTAGTGTTTCTAATTTGAACCATAAATATTAGTACTTTATAAACTTAAATTTTTCAATTAAATACTTGAAATATTTATTATCTTATTAATATTGCAAATATTAATTATTCCTGATTATACATGAACATTTTTTTTAAATTTAACAAAATATGTTCATGAAAACACAAATAGAGAGTACATCTGCTTATATACTTTAATAAAGTACCTTTTAGTATTTATTTAAATGTTAGTTGGAATTTGTGTGCTTCAACTTATGTGTAAGTTGTTGCATAAGTTGTACAATTTTGTAAATTGTTCTATTTGTATGATCACAAATAGACGCCTAGATCAACGCGCTCGTTTTCAGATTGTTGTTACATTACTCAATTAATCAATCTTGTGGAGAAGGTGCAATACCTGGCGACTATTTGGTGTTCTTTCTTTCTATAAAGGTTGCCATATTTTAGGGTAGTACAGGTCCGTGTAAGGGTTGCTAAGTTATGTTAGGAGCGGAGCTCCGAGTTTTTTTTATGATTATTTATTTATTAAATTTGAGTTCGTGAACAAATAAAATGTGCTGTCCAGCGAATACTGATTTTAATTTTCTTGGCTATTCCTCATATAACACAACAACATTATTTAATTATTTATCAAATTTTAGAGTAACAGAAAATTAAATTAGCAATAACCAGTATGTAAAATTATCATCATAAAGTGTTCGGTTACTTATTTACAGACTGTACCTGTTATAATCAATGTAAACATATTTACAGCATACAAGAAAAACTTTGCAATTTCTGTTTACTAACAAAGTTTTATATTTAATATTTACTTCGCACATTCATCCGTAATTTAAGTAAAGGAAATAATGAGTAGCTGAAAAGACTATTTTAGAAATAACATTACTATAGATCGCTTAGGTGGAATTAGTTATAAAATAAAACAAAATTTTCCTGAAAAATTTATCAGTATTTGTGTCTACCATATTCGCTTCCTAAATTTATTTTTGTAAAATTTTTCATTACATATTTTTCTTAATAAAATAAAATATAGATGTCAAATATTCCTTCGCATAGAAATTTTTCAGAAATCTAAATCTTACTGAAATGAGTTCTTATTTCAACATAGACAAGTAAATGTCATAAATATAAGCGTTAACATTCGATTGGAACGATTAAATAATTTAATACGTTATTTACACGATAAAAAAAATTTTTCATTTCCAATATGGCGGGCATTGGGTGATTGACCCTTCGCCAGAAATTGCTAGGCAACTATGAGCTACTCACGTCATATCAAACACAAACCCGCTTATAGGACGGGTCACATTCATACATCATCTCGGGAAAGAATAAGAAAGAAAGAGAAAGTTCAACCATACCCGAGCCGGGATTCGAACCCACGTCCTCCCCATCCGTAGTCAGGTAAGCTGACCACTAAACAGGGTAGGTGGCTTAGACAGTAAGATTGATAATACATTAAAATTAAGAAGTAAGCTAACAGATAAAGAAATGGATGCTAATCATTTATGAACTAAATGGTTTTTATTGGCAACATTTAATCTTTAAAACCAATTAAATATTTTAACTTCGAATGAAAGGTAAATGATGATCTAATAATGATTTCAACATGTAACACCCAGAAGAAAGTTTACCGCTGACGTTCTGTTCAACAGTTGGGTTCTGTCAACACTTGGGCTTAGCAGTTTTTAGTGTTTCGGAATTCCCTTTAAACTAGATCCCGATCTAATTAGCCCTCATGCTAAAAGTGAGCATTGAATATAAACAAAACAGCAATTAATTGAGCCGAGAAGTTTCTGAATTTAGAGCCACCTATGCTAGACGATTGTTGTGGAAGTGGAGATACACTTCACGTGTGTATCTCCACTTCCACAACACTTAAATGTTTATTAATATGTCATTTGAATATTCAAAATAGTAAGAATAAAATTCACCAAAATTTGGAAATAATTTCCGAGAAATTAATTCCTAGCATATTCCTTCAATCTTTATATGGAACCAACAGCTGGTAATTGAATGGTTAGAGCCCTGGTCGTTTGTTCAACAAATCATGGGTTAAGTTCCCATTTCGGGCGTAAATATTTATTGTTGTATCCACTTTAAATTGCAGATCCCTGTCCAATTAACCCTTCTCTTCAAAAAAATGACTGCCTTTTGACAATTAATCAAATCAAAACTTGCCGAATGCTAAAAAGCTTTATTTAATAAATTACACAGATCAATTATGAGATTGAATTTTCCATCGGATAATGCCAATTTTTGAATTTCTTTCACATTGTTCTAAGTACGTGTGTTTCAGCAAGAATCATTTTTAGATTTTATCTAAAAAGTAATAAATGAACGATCACCGATTCTTAGAAGGAAGTCTGGGTTCGAATCTCGGTTCGGGCATGGATGTACCTTCTCTTTCTCTCTTGTCTTTATCTTTCCTTGTATGAATGAAGTGTGAATAGTTGCCTACCCTATAAACTATTCCTATGGCATGTGTTTTATTTATATACATAAAATAATCATCACCGGTTATCCTCTTCAATGTGAACTACAGGCATATTAGCATAGAGCTCCAAAAATGTCCGTCATAACCTAGCCCGATTCTCTTTAGTGTAAAGTTTAAGAACAAAGCAATAAAAACAACAAATTCTTTAAGTTAACGTCTCATACACAATTTTGACTTAGACGCTTGTCTTAATTAAATTAGGTTTACCAAATAGAATGAAAGTAGCTTATTTTTTCTTATTCATGTTGTATCAACTAAATTTAAAGGTTCTTTAAATTAAAAACTTATAGGATTAAATAAAAACTTATAGGATTGCGGTTGTTCAATTTAAAGGTTCTTTAAATTGAACAACAGCAATCCTATAAGTTAACCACCCAGGAGAAATATTTGAGTTAAGAATTGTTCGAGGCAATATTTGAGAAGTCAGCTTTTAATATTGCTGATGTCTGTAAAGAAAATAAGCAGAAATAAACAGTGACATAATATAACTGAAAATGACATAATATAACTAATAAATCTGTAGTCAAATAGAATATCTGCTGAAATCGTTCTGAAAATACAGAAATATCAGAGATCACTAATGCTTAATAAAATGTTTACTAAAGTTGGCATTTTTTTAAAACTAAAACTGCATTATTTTTTAGTTAGAAAATAGATTTTAAAATTAAAACATTGTTCTGCTGTAACCTTGTTTAATTATAATTTACTGAGGTTTTGAAGTAATACTATTCGTGTGTATAATTTAATTAAAAAATACTATTGTTAGAATAAAATTTGGAAATAGGGAGTGAGATCATTTTAGAATCTTTATTTCTAATATTTCAATTGGCTATTTTCTACATGAAAAATCATTTTTGAATACATTTATTTCATTAAAGAGTTGTAAACTGTCTTACGAATATAGAAGAGACGAAGTATTGTGAAATTTAATATCTAACTCCATGCTGGCGAGATGATAAAAATTCCTGAAAATGTCATAGACAATTCATTTTCTTCAACTTCACTATGAGAAATTTGGGATTAATTACGAAATTTCTAACAAGTGCTGTGACTAAATGGAAAAACATTTTAAAAGTATGTTTTTTTGAGAAATTTTTATACATTCCGCGATGTTTAATTTGGAATTTTGAAACATTTTCAATGCCTCTATTTTTGACAATAAATCATGTCAAATTAAAACCGACTACACTTTTTTTAATGTTTTATAGAAATCGGCTACATCTAGAAATACAAAAACTATATAACATCTCGTGTATATTAATGGAACGCAGGTGTTAATGACTTGTATTTTCTAGCAAATATAGAAATTGCCAGTAACATTCAGAGTGCTTTAGTGTGATATTTAGACAAAAAATCTTTAACAAAAATATTACTTTCCTCACTCTTATACATTAAAGTGATCTTACCTAGCTTGATAAATATCACTTTATATTTAATATACAAGAAAAGACCAAACTAAATAAAATTAGAAATAATTTTTATAGCAAATTATAAAATTTAAAGTTTTATCAAACTTTACTAATATTAAAATATAAATACTGACTTGTTTTTAATCAAACAGAATGTATAATGGAAATCATTCTATCGTTGAAGGGGCACAACTTATATCCAAGAGGAAAACAAGCATTTGTTTATAAGCGTTTTAAATTTAGATTCAAAATTTGGTTTTCTAAATTCTAATCTCATTATTAAATTGAAAACTTGATTCCCCTCAAACGCAGAGTGAAAGCAAACATTCCTGCGTCGTAAGGTTACTGGATATTTTCATAAAGCAACTTTTGCAAAGATAATTCAAAGAGTAGACATTAATGGACAAGGATTAACACACTGTATAATACTATTCTATTTCTCTTAAAGCTAACAGGATTTATTTCTCAGTAACTATTTAAAATTCGGATTATATATATATATATATATATATATATAATTATTCGACTCATTTTGACATCTGAGCTGTCTAACGATTTAAAGCTGTTGTAAGGCATTTATGGATCCACTATGCAATTGTCTGCCGAGAAGACTTTACATAGACAGAGAGGGAAGCATACGTTAAACTCCCAAGCACTTACCCGACAGATATGTATGTATGACTTCTGATGTTGAGCAACAAGCTGGGATCGAATCCGTGACTCATGGTTCAAAAACCAATACCCTACCACTAGCACGGTGTGTGAACCCTCTTTTATTCTACTTATAAATTTCATATTTAGAAATTATTAAAAAAAAATTTTTTATTGATAGTACTATGCGACCTGCAGCTTGTCTCAAGAGACAAGGGGAAGCTTTGCTGGGATCAGTCCTAGGTGAGCAATAAATCAAACTACTCAGGCTGATCAGTGCATAGAGAGCATAACTGGTGTCTTGTATGCTCCCAGAACTCCGTTGTAAATGTTTGCTCAATACCTTTTCGGCTATCCTGGAAAATATATATTGTAGTATAATATATAATTAGAATATAATACAAATAATAATAGAATATACCATTCCTATTTTAAGTAGTCTAAAATTTATGTTTTAAAGACTCGGGCTGTTTTAAATTAAAGGCATAATATCTAATTGAATTGCATTTGTTTCTTGACAAAAATCATTTTCCTCTATGTATACATAAAGATTCTCAAATCATTATTTTATAATAGCACATAAATCTCTCAAAGCCATTAAGTTTGTGATTTATTGCCAGAATATGCGTAGAAGACATTTCACAGTAACACCAAAAGTTCCCTTAAAAATATTGACTACCAAGGAACCGAAAAACTTTCGACTACAGCTCCTGGGTTCGAGCATGGATGTATGTTCTCTTTTTCTCCGGTCTTTGACTGTTCCTTATGTGAATTGTTGCCTACCCTATAAACGGGTACCTATGAGAGTGTACTAAGGAAGTCGGACTTCACACCAAATTACAGTTCAGATCGAAAAGTGAAGCAGCGCAATCCATATTTGCCAGTCTGGCTGGCACACGATAACAACATAGCCTTAATAGGTTTTGCAACCTGAAAAAACTGAAGTAATTACTTTCTTTTTTAAACTATTGGGTATTGTCTCTAATTTATACACTGGCTCCCTAAAACAATTGTTCTTAACTATCACACAAAGAATCAATTCTAACTAAAATTTCAATTGTTTTCGTTTTCTGTACTGACAAATAGGCATTCTCATTTGCCTGTTTTCTTTAGATTCTCTTTTAAATGTTTGCTTGGTACAAATGCTTGCATGAATAATAAGTAAAATTCCTTTTTAAAAAAAGTAACTTTTATCAAAGTTTAATTTAAAATTTTCCCATATCGGAGTATGTTCTAAAGGTTAAATTTTTTTATTTCTTATTTATGACACGACAGTATTACGATTGTTTTCAGATATATAAATCTCTAGCACATTTCAAAATCAAATATTAAAGCTATTTGTCGCTTAAGCGACACAATATCTGCTCTTCTCTTCTCAGCTAATTAGGTTATAAATTAAAGTTTCACTACTATTGATATTAGCTTCCTTGAAATTCTCTAAATTATTTGTGTTGACGATTCATGTGTGTATAACTTGATATGAGAAACTCACAGGAGTCATCGGAACTGCAAAGTAAACAAGAATGTCCTTGCAATTTTTAATGACGCTAAAGAACGACCTACAGAAAGTGTAGCCTATTGTTAGTCCTCGAAGTGACCACTATCCGAATCCAGCACCTTTTGCTAAGATGTCTCCAGTTATGAATTATGTTGCGGTCAAGCTAGGTGGTTTTGGACACAAAGACATCCCTGAGTGCTGGAATTAATGTGAAAAATATTGTGAAGTTAGCACAAAATTAGTATCGGAAAGAGTATTTTGAATTTCATAACTTTTCTATTTGATAAAATCCCATTTTAAGTTACAAGCCACAAATGTTTTGGGCAAATATATTAAAATTTTAATTATTCAACTATTATGACTAACAAAACTTATAAGAAAATTTAGTCAATAAATTATTTTTAAAAAACATCATTAAACATTGCCCATTATTGAAAGATTGAGGCGATTTTCAATTCCGAAATTAAAGAAAATTATAAACAAGGGGTTGTGGCTTTGATGGAGAAATTTTTATTTTATTAATTACATTGGATGAGTTTCAAATTTCTTATCGTCAATAGTTTTATTTGTAGATTCATAAAATCTGGTCTACACAAAGAATTCTGATTTATAATCTAGGTTTATCGATCGAACAAAAAAATTTATTCACAAAATTAAATATAGCAATAGTAAGTTGTTTTATGACTGTACTCACTAAAGTCAAGCAAGAAAACTTTCGGCCAATTCTTGGACTTTGGGGATCATTTAAACGAAAAATCTAAGAGTTAAACTGATAAAACCTTAAGCACAACAGTAGATATTTATTCTGTAATTGCGATTGGAAGTCGTAATCAATTAACTGACTAGGTGAACAAAGAAATAATTTAACTGGTAAATATATCCATTATCTCGGAATATAGCACCGGAATATATCTCGGAATATAGATCGGGCATTGTTTAAATGCTTTATTCCACGAAGTTTTCTATAAGGATGAAAACATTTTAACATCCACAATAGTAGCCGATGGTTGCCTAATCGATTAAATAGTTTTTCTGAAAGCGTTATCTACTTGGAATGCTACTATTTTAAGATTTCCATAATTTCAGAAAATCTAAGTGCAACCTTAAGGCATTCATTTGTTGGATAATAAAAAAATTATTGCAACCTTCAAATCATTTTTTGCACACGAAATGTTTACCAAGATATACAGTTCAGTGTGAAATAGTTTAAAAATAAAAGACAGCTTGGCAAACTACACATTTTGTGATTTTCATTAAATTACATGGTTACAAAATTAAATTGCAATTGACCCTAGTGGATTTAAAATGTCTGATGCCAAAAGTGTAATTGCCAGGTGAGAATGCATCTTACCTCTTCCGATTACGTTGAATATTATAAAAGGCAGTTCACTATCCTGCATGTAAAATTATGCATGGATAATTTCTTAGCTGATTTAGTTGTGTTGAATATAAGGTGACCTGGATCTTATACTAGAACATACAGATCATTTAAGGAAAGTACTCGATGTCCACTTTTCAGGTAGATTGTCCAATATATGGAAGATACCTCTGAGAAAATGTGATGATTTCCTTTATTTTTTTACCAAAAAATATTTTATATTTTTTGGTAAAAAAATAAATGAAATAAAATGTGAAAAATTTGAAGATTTTCATTAAGTTCTTTATATTCAGATTAAAAATTCTGCCATTTTACCAAGCAAAAAATATATGGCTAAAGTAATTTATTTTAATTA